>JAQFXM010005212.1:0-15421 GCA_034693345.1 Entomobrya multifasciata | reverse complement strand
CATGTAGTGAAAGTTGAAGTGAAAGTTATGTGTAACTGTCAGCGACTTACCCTGGTCAGGGATGCTGATAGCTTTCTTAATACAATACTGTTTCACATATGTTTGCCTCAGTTGCAATTCTTTGGGTATTCATGTTCGCTATTGGCCATTACTAACTTATTAAAATAAGCATAAGTGAACTAAATCGTTATTTTAGTTTAGCAGCTGGAAGTTTTGAAGGATTAAATTTTCACGGGGGAAGGATATCAAAATGGAAACATATTTATGACTGTAAAATGTGGTGGAAATCACATTTAGTAGTATTTTAAGCGATTTCGAACGCAAATTAGAAGCAGTTAGAGAAAAGCTTGTGCTTTCCTGCTCCCTTCTCTGGACAAAAAGTGACGTAAAGGCGTGCTATAAATAAATTCTCTTTTTGTAACCCTATAAACTCTAATCATGCAATCTTATTTTCTTTAATTTCAGGTTGACGAACAATGTTTCGATTATTGTATTCAAATATTATAAAATACTTTTAGCAATTTATGAATCATATGTTGTTAGGGAAAATTCTTGCTTATATCTATAAACACTCGATCTTTTTCCTTTACTGACACACTAAAATGCTTGTTAAGTTTTTCCCAGTATTTTAGTTTGAAGCCCCCTCTCTCCATCTATTTCATTTGCTAACGAATCGGCCTCGAACTAACATCCGTGTAGCTTTTTTCGTAAAAAAAGTTCTTTAGCATGGTAAGGACCATGTTTAATATTTTATTCAGTCTCATAAAAGAGCAGCTCATCATTTTTCGGTTTCGACATTCTATTTTTGCTTAGATTTTAACAACAACACTAGGTCTCATTTCAATAACAACCCTTTTGCACTGGAAATTTGTTTCCCAAAAAAACAAAAGCTTACATTCTTCTTGTGCAAATGTCTCCGAGACTTAAATACGAACAAACATGAATTCAGAACTTGTCCTGTATGCCACTGTTGTATCTTTGAAATGAGTTACATTTCGACAGAGAATTACGACAAGAGTTTATGTTATGTACCGTTTTTGGTATTCAAGGCATCATTAGGCTTTCCAGGTAACCTACCGGTTGAGTGAATTATGTTGCTTCGAAAACATATTTGTAGAATAGAGTGGGACCCCCTCCTTGAAATAAAACAAATAAAGCTCAAGGGAGTTATCCGTTACACCTACTTCAAATTCTCCTTCTTTGCCGCGCCTGAGCTCTCTTATTACCTTTTAACATAGGAAAGTCACGTGCCTGTGTTAAAAGATAGGACTATGACTCAGGCCCGCTAAGGAAGTAGAACTTCAAATAGCTGTACATTTACAAAAAGAACCATGTAGACTATTCTAGTTTTCTTGGATTGCAGAAAACCTTAAATTACGTGGATCATACGAGGGCCATAGAGAGGAAATTAATGGGCATTTATACTTACAATTGATTCTTATACAAATGCTAAACAAACTGAATGCTTACCTTTTTTGTTTGGCCTGAAGACGTCGAAATTTTTAGCTTGTCAGGTCACAAATTACTGCTGACAAAAAGAGAAAAAGCGAAAGCTTGCAGATGAAGGCAAGAAAGAGGTTAACTCGAAAATGTAGTACAGCAGGTTGATTTTTCTAGCCAGACAGCTAGTCTCCGTTTTCCTCTCGTCAGATGAGGAGTTACTTGGTTTGTGAACAGGAATGTGTATGATTTTGTGTATCTATAAGCTGGACTTAAAAAAAAAACGTTTCGACAGAATTTTCTTCTGAAAACTAACCAACGTAAAGGGAAAAATTAAATTTTCCAACTTTAGCAAATTTTTGTTTGAGTTTAGAAGCTTAAAATGCTTTTTATTGCTTTAGCAGGTCTCTCAATACTGCATTGATTTCAATAAAACATGAAATTTCATCATTCTGTTTAATGACAAGAAATGTATATAAAAATTAATGTAAGAAAAATTTCTATTTAGTATTTTCTTGTAAACGTTGAAAAGTTTATAATCTTATTTATTTTATCACAAGAGAAATGACAAGAATAAATTGTCCACCGATAAACTTTTTAATTCTCTGATACCAATACAAGTAAATTTCAAACTTTTAATTGTTAAGTGATATTGGATATAAGTTCTAATTTGGTTTAAAGGAAGTTGTGATTCAAAAACAAAAATGAGTAATACTTCAAGATTTTGTGCTAGTGAAAATGTTTGGGCCCAAGATGAACAAAGCGAACAGCAGAGTCAAGATTCGCGTGGGATTTTCGATAAACAATTGAAAAATTTAGGAATAGGGTAAGTAGTCTTTATGAACCAGAGTAATTTTTGATATTCTGTGAAAAAGATTAATTTAAGTTTTTACTTTGTTTTCATTAGAATGACATGGCTTGCAATTATTTTGGGACAGGCGATGTCAGTCCTTCTCTGTTTCTCTACATTTGCCACTTTCCATCTAGTTGAAGATTACAATATACGAATTCCCAACGCTCAAAATTTTATGTTCTATCTAGTACTTACCACAGTGTTTACATTTATATTAGGATGTCGTTCAGCTGATAGAAATGTTTTTGTTATTTTAAAAACACGTGGTTGGAAATATCTAGTTGTAGCATTTCTTGATTCTGAAGCAAAATACCTGATGAATAAAGCTTGTCAGTTAACTAGTGTCACAAGTGTTCAATTATTGGACTGTTTTGCAATACCAATAGTTCTGACTCTCTCATTGGTTGTGTTAAAGATACGTTTTAAAATCACCCATATAATTGGAATATTAATCTGTCTGCTTGGAGTTTCTTGTCTGGTTTGGGCTAATATTGAAGAAAGAAATATAAATAGTTCGGATAAACAAAGATTTATTGGCGACATGATGTGCATTGCAGCAGCTTTACTCATGGGTTTATCAAACGTTGCTCAGGAACTGTTTGTCAAGATATTCGATCCTGTGGAATATCTGGGAATGATTGGTTTATTTGGAAGTATTATCACTGGTGCACAAATGTAATAACGATTATGTTATCAGGATTAATACACGCCGTTTACATGAAATATGATAAAGCTTTTCATTTTTTCCAGGGCTATTTCTGAGTTCACCTCAGTGCGTGCGTTGGACTGGTCTGTGGAATTTTTCACATCTCCACCTTCAGTATGTATTTTTACATATGTAGCATGTCAGGCTTTATTTTATATTTTGTCTACGTTCACAATAAAGTGGTCAAGTGCAACGCTGCTTAACTTGTCTCTTATTTCAACAGATTTTCTTGCTCTTATCGTTTCCATGTACTTTCTTCGTGTGGGATTTCACGCACTTTATTTTCTGTCATATTTACTTGTTATGATTGGTATTTTGATATTCTCTGTGAAACCTACAATTTTGGGTAGTCAAGTATATGTTTCCCTTAAACGAGATACTACTACAATGCTTGGCCTAGAACTAATGTCAACAGGGTCTACGGAGTACTCTACAGAAGATTTATGTATTGGTGGAGGAACAAGTTCTCATCTTACAAGGAACCTTCTTCGAAGCCAGACATTGTCGGAAATGTGATAGGGTGATTCGGACGACTGGTCGGATTGATGAGACACTAATGTATACTTGAAGTTTAAGTTGTAATCAAGGTAATGTTTGAATTTAAAAAAATCAATTTATATTTTATTTTTAGGGTAAAATGAACCAGTATACACACCAACAAACGTTTAAGAACCTACGATATGGGCCCCATCAAGTCAATATACGCAGATAACATTTTATTGTTGAAATCCAGACAAAACATACTTGTAGTGACTGGCATTTTACTTATAATTATTTGCATTCTTATTGAACGTGTGTTATGAGGAGCACCCAGCGTTCCCTATTTCCCACCTTGAAGAGCCAAAATGCGTCCCACCTGGTAAAAAGTGCTAAATAACGGTAAATGATGGTAAATATTGGGAAATGGGAAATATAGTGGGAAATTTAAAAAAACACTGTTTTAGGGCCGACAGCAAAGCACATACTTAATTAGACTTAGATACTAATTAATCTTAAGAAAAATAACACTTTTAAATACTTTTATTTTTTCCAATATACTTTTAAAAATGTTGCAAAATATTTTAGTTTTTCATGTATGGTTTTTTATCTTTGCTGTTTTCCGTCAATCACCAGTTTTATTTTTAATTAACCATAGAGCAAGTATATTATTGAAAAAATGAAAACTTAATAATTACTTGTTGGTTGCCTATTTTCCCTTCTACGATTTTGCATCGAGTTTCATTTCCAGTTTCTCCATTGACATAGGTTGCGACGCTATCAGAAGAGACGTCCTATGAAGCATTTTCAAATACATCCGTCATCATCGCAGCGAAATTCTCTTTGCCGCTCACCCCTACTTCATCACTCCGCAAACCCTAACTGTCCGCCCACTTGAAATAATTCAAATGGACTATCTATTTCCACGGCTGCGGGTGGCTCCCTTTGTCTTCTTCGTTGTTTTGAAAGGCCCGTAATCATTGGCGTCTCCTCCAGCTCCGAATCACCCGAGCCCTTGAAAAAGTTCAACCGGTATCCAGTATCAACCCATTCCAAACACCTAAAGGCACCCTCACTCCCGGCTTGGAAGATAACAGTCAGCACTACATCCAACATGGGTCACTAAAGGCCTCCTCTTCTCCATCACCACTAACAGCAGCATTTATTCCAAACGCTCGAGCACCTGAAGCAGAGCCCGCCTTGACCCCCAACCAAAACAGCTGATAGACCAGAGCAAAGCTCAGGGACCACAAGAAGTAGATCCCGAAGGGGATCACAGTCCGCAATCAGGGCAAAAGTCAGCACTCCTGAAAGGTTATCATGGTCAGTAAGGTCTCCAGTTTTATGTTCAGTTTGATATCTTGGAGTGAACTTGAAGGGCACCCAGATCAGGTGACAAACAAGCTCAAGGGATTGTACGAGCTCATTAATTAACAAATTAAGAGATAGAATTGATTTTTAAAAGTTAAATTAAATTTAACATATACTTTACAAATAATTAAATTGACTTTTTTGAGAAAACTGCCTTGAATTTTTTTAGCCTAACAATTAATTTTTTATCATGAGTTGGTTCACCCGAAAAAAGTTAATTAACTATATAGGATCACGCTAGTCAACTTTTAATAATCACACATTAATTAAGACAGTGAATTTTAAGCTATTCTGGCATTGTCATACCAACCAACCATTTGTCCAACAGCAAAAAGTGAACACCAAACGTTATTCCCGTAGTGTGCATAATAAGCATCTTTGCCACTCAACTTCACGGTGCACTGCACCGTGTTCTTGTTGTCTTTTTCCACTGTCATTTTCATTTAGTTAGCCTGCTGCCTGTTTTGGTAGCAAGGCAGACCGACGAAACATCACGAAGACAGTGAATTTCCCATATTTACCATTTACCACATAAAGCTTCATTTCCCAGTGCGTTATTTACCATTATTTACCAGCATATTTACCACGTGGTAAATACCAAGCCCGAACGCTGCTACCATTAGTTTCATGATTTTGGAATATAGTATTATTTTAAGTCCAGGTAACAAAATTGCTAGTGTCTACTATGTGTTTTAGCCAACTTTTAATTTCTTCATTTTGGTAGACTAAAAATCCGGACCCTGAAACACTATAAATCCAACACATGGTTTGCCAAGCTGAGGCTTATACAGACAGTAAATAGGTAACAATTTTTAATTTAACTTAACAAACTACAAACTTCTCGTTGACTCCTGTGCTTATGTAAAAATTACATAGCAGTTAAAAGTCTGAATTATATAAAAGTTATATCTTATGAAACATAAAATGGGTCACTAAAACAGAATCACGTTGGATGGACATACATTAATACATAAACACATTTTAAAGACAAACACATTTTTGCCTTTAAAAATACCACGCGTGGAGCGTGTTAATTTCTAACTTTTAAGTATTTATTGTTTTTTGTCATGGTTTGTAACGCCAAAATAATGTTTTAGCGGAATACTAAATTTATTTCCTATTTTAGAATGTATTATTGATGTGTCCCAAAACTTGTATTTACGAGCTACATTAGACTAATGCTGTATTTAAAACCAGACATAAACCTTACATATTCTTGAAGTCGTCAAAAAATTTAGCAAAGCAATTGAAAAAGCACTCCTTTTACTTGTTAATTTTAGCTGCGTTTTAGTGCCTCAAGCCTGAGCCTCGTGCTAAAAAATATTAGTCCGTTTAAGTTCACCCAATGGATATTTCTCTTAAATTAAAAACAAAAATAAGAGCATCATGGCAAATAAAATTTTAAACCGTTGCTGTAAAAATCTTGACCTAAAATTTTTAATTGGACATCAGCTTAACATTATAAGTCGTCTCCCAGGAAATTTTAATTTATTTAAAACAAAAGTGCACATCCGCAACAAATTTTAGAGGTCCGTGAAAACTCTAAAGAAATCTTAAGGAGATTGTATTATGCCCAATTCGTAAACACAGTGATTCGTTCTTTACAGCTAATATTTCTTATTTTACAGCTCATTCAAGGAGATCATATAGTGAGTGGGGACAATGTAATTCGAGTGAGCCTTTTTCTTACAGCAGCTTACAGCTTTTTATAACAATCTCTCTGTACATTGAGAAATATCATTTACTTACTGAACTCTTCAACTCGTTACTTAAACCACACATTGTAAAATCATCGATTTATGTCAAAGTTTTACTTCTGAGCGTTATCGTAGTAACAGTTTTACTATCTATTTTATACTCATTATTTGCCATATTCAAGAATATAGATCCAATCAGGTCATACATTTGTCCTCTACTAGCAAAGTGGAGAGTATTTTCAATCTTTCTTAAAAGTGTAATGCTATTATTCGAAATTTGGAATTTTACTGTAATGACTAGTGTTGGAACTTTGTTGTTCTACGGAGGAATGTTTTCGTGCTACATTGCGCTTAACAAAATCGCTAGTGATTTGTTACGTAAAATTTCAAAGTGTGGTACCAAAGAACAACCTATATATTTTATAGGTAAATATCGTGTTCTACAATTACATACCTTAAAGATAAATGATTGTTTTCAGGAGAAACACGCATTGAGACTTAAAATTGTGCCTATGCAAATCATTATAATACTTTGTACTACAATACTTCATAATGAGTTAAGAGAGTCTACGTCATTGGCTGGTTTTGTATTTTGTGTATATCTGTATTTAGTGGTTATGTATTTATGGCCATAGGGTATTATTTCCCAGGAAAGGTGAATTTTGTCAGCAGAAAAGCTTAAGCCGGCTTCACACAAAATATAGTAATCGATTGCTGTATTTTTGAAAACATAAACTTAAAACGTGAATGCACGGCCAGTTTAAGAGGTCGTAAAGATGTAAAAGTTTATTGGGCTCCAGTTAACCTTTATGAGATGGGGACAGCTTTAAATGTTTTAAACTTTTTGGTTAGCCAAACTGTCAACTTACTTTTAGTGTTTTAGAAACACATACATGTATGTGTAAACTGTTACTATTCATACAGGTAGATTGATTTTTAAAGACTGTTTTTATAAACAGTTATGCTGTTACTATATTACTGCCTAATTTAGCCAACCATAAACACAAACAAGTGGAATCAAGGTCGTGCAACTAGACATCACGATACAGCTATAATGTACCATTTGCTGAATTTGGCTCATGTACACATATGTATCATAAAAAATATCGTTCCTTTAACATCACTGTTACGATTTATTGATAAATTTCAACCTATAAAATTGATAATTGTGTGCGAAAAATGTTGCCACTTAAAGGAAAAATGTATCGGGAAACCGATTTGCTTCAATTTTTGCAGGCATAATATAATATAAATACAAACAGACCTAGCTAATTTTGCGTATTGACAAAATGTGTGATGACAATGCGAAGGTACATGTAGCAAGAGTAGATTGAATTAGTCTAAAAAACAACCAATTATACAATGAAAAATCATAAACACCCATAGCAATTCCAAAATACTAAAACATCACCTTCTCTACTTCGCTCACAAGGAAACCCTAATTTTTCGAGTTAGGCGTGACAATTTTCTTTTCTTTCAGCATTTGACCATATTTCGTTATAAATTTGTACAAAATCTCGATAAACTTTAGACCTCTGCTCACTTCTACAGTCAGCTATATTATTAATTTTGTTATTATAATATAAATAACCAGTACACATTTCATTTATTGTGGAGAATTCACCAATTGTGGCGTTCCCCCTTAAAATTTGTTTTGCTATATGGGCAACCGTTTATTACAGCGTCTCCGGGAAAAAAAGACGTTATTTTTGCAAAAGGTTGAACTTTTCGGAAGTTGAAATTATAGTTGTCATCATAGGCGAGTCGTGGTAGTTCTTTTTAGTTGCGATTGTGAATACAACGCATGCCGATACCACTTAAACGCGTGTGGAGATTACCAGCAAATATACGAATGCCAGTGTATAAATTCCACTTCAACATACATTTGACTTGCCCTAGAAAATCCAGCAATTATAGCATGAAGTCTGTAGATGTATTTGATTTGTGTAAAAAATTGTAGTTGGGTAAACATGATCATAATTAGTAAAACAGATTTAATTTATAATTTTTTTCAAGTCTTTTTGTAAATAAAGACTTCCATGAAAAGGTTGTTACCGCAATTTTTAAAATTTACAGTACTTACTATAATTGTGTTCAGCAGTCAAAACAATAAGAAAGAGCATAATAGTTTAAGGCATTTTGAATTTTTTAAATGTCGGTTATACCATTTTGAGGTATCTCATGGAATAGCTAAAATATTGTTGGCATTTTATGGTACTCAATACTTTTAATATTTTGCAGAGCATTATTTCATTTTCTCTGACACTTTGTGTTTTTGGATTTTTATGACGTAAGCGTGGTCTTTAATGTTTGGAAAGTTTTGTAGGGTGAAGTTCAATGGGTAAAAACTTGGCACTATGGAAAAGCTCCAGCGTCATTATTATTCCAGTTTGTTGGACTTTTATAATAAATAAAATACTATATGAATGCAGTGATGTATGATAAATGTACATATGTTTGCTGCTGTCTATTATTAATGGAGTTATTTAGAAAATTTCCTGATTATCCTGTAAACACATAAAAGTTATGATAAATAAATGCATACATTTTCGTTTTGAAATATGATTTATACATACCCTGAAAAGGTATAGGGTATGCAAGGAATAAAGAATATAATTAAGAACTTGTTATGATGTAAAATACAAGTTGTATGTTTAAGTAGAAAGCTTATATACAAATATATTAAACTCATATAGCATACAGGCAATCTTGAAAAAAGTTCATTGCGTGTGCGTAAATTTTTATCACTTGTTATCATAAAAACCATTTTGTAAGACTAAACTTTAATTTTACTATGGGAAAAGTTTACAACAATTTAGCCATCAAGTAGCCAATTTGAATGAAATTATGCTAAGAAAAGTATTTTTGTACAACTTTGTTACAATAGATAGGTACTTAAAATATTATCTTTTCTAATGGATATACAAAATAAGACCTTCCTTTAAAATAAATACATAATGCGGATGTTGTTCAAAAACATACTACAAAAGCCTTGTAAAAACTGTTTATAGGTAAATAAATTCACCAGTAGATTTTTTATGATGAAAGCATTCTACCATAGTCGTTATTTAGGATCGTCTTAAGACAGAGGTGAAATTTGGGTCAAAGCAACATGAACATATTAGTAGTTATTGTTGTCATAGTTTTAATATTGTTTGAAATATTTCAATCGGCTAAATCGTCGGAAAATATTATTTTGATACTGTTTGGGTCATGCCAAAAACACTACATTTAAGCCATCATGGAAACGTTTTTGCTAAAACTTGGATCAATTCTTCTGCTTTCTAATCAATTATCAAACTCTCAAGGTTTACAAGATTTTTCTGGATTTAGTGAATACTTGAATATCATTGTATCCAAATCAGATATGTTGTTGGTAGTACACTTTAATAATTCAAATCAATTTATAAATAAGAGTACCTAGCAATCCATCCAACAAGTTGTACTATCAACTGACAAAAACATATCCGTCAATAATAAGTCTAGAAGGTATCAACAGGTTAAAATATTGGTTATTTTATCATCTGAAGATATAAAGCCATCTTCCACTATAAATGTCATACAATCAATATGGAATGTTTTAATGTTACCCAGTACTTTAGTGCTCATCACATCTTCTGCAGCAATTAATTCTAAATCGAAATTAAAAAGTGAAGATTTATTATGTTCTCACTCTAAGACTACAAGTACTTCAATAAAAAATGAATGTCAACATCATCACAAATTATTTCAAAATTCTCCAGCTGTTAAAATTCTGTTTCCAATGAATATTTGTCAAACTTATTTAATTACGAATGGAAAGTTCAGAAGTACTGAAATTAATTTGGAAAACGAACTAAAAGAAAATCCTACTTTTGATGCATTGCAACTCCATAAAAAATATTTATTCTACGGAAACCAAAAAATCCATTTTTTTGTCCTATCCAAATATTCCTTTATTGTTCTGCTTGGAATCTACCTCGGGAAATTTTTTGTGCGATAACATTTATCGAACTCGGCAGTACTCACGTTTTCCATTCGCAAAATACTGTTGGGGGAAACAAATGTTTGTAATGGAAATTTCAAAAACACATAACATAAGTTATTTTCGATGGCCAATTGAAACAAATATTTTTGTCAGCAATTACATTACATTGGATATGGTGTCCGTACATTATCCGGAGTGGTACGGGAATGGCCTGCATTTACAATACTTTTCTGGAGAATCTTACCACTATTGCATTGATCAAAATAAATCATCTAATGGTTCATCAACAATAAATATTGAATATCAAGTTTGGACCCAAGCGACTCCAACCGCAATATGGGTTCCAATTTTACTTACTTGGCTAATAAGCTCTATAGTTCTCTCAGTTGAAGTTAAAAAGATTTCGTTTTCATTTTGGAAAAAAATGGAAGACAATTTGATAATTGTTTTTCATTTAGTTACCAAGTCAGGCCAACAAATTCCAAAGGACTCCAAGGTTTTCATTTTTCTTGTTTTTGGTGCATGGTTATTTTGGACTCATTACGAAATGGAATTGACGAGCTTAATTACAGTGAAAAATAAATTGAAAGCTTTTGAAACTATTGCTGAATTACTGGAAAACGGATTCAAGTTGGAACATTCCGGTAACTGTAATAATTTAACTGATAATCATTATTGTGTTTTGCCATTTTGGAAACCCTGTGACAAAGACAGAATTGTTAAACAGCTTGCATGGCTTGTTGAATCACGATGGAATCTCTGGTATCTTTCATTATGCAGAACAAGGGTAAAAAAAACAAATTGGACAGAATATCGAATGTTTAATTGTACCCGAAGAAACAAATATGTTTGCAAAATATATGGTAACATTTACAATGAATCGGTACTGGATTTTAAAAACAGCTCAATTTATACACGAAGCTGGTTTAATGGACAAGTGGAATAATTGGGCTTCGTATGCAGAAGCGAATTTAGAACGAGATACATTTATTGAGCCACCAGAAGAACAGAGTGCGGATGTTATAGACTTGTCAAGAATAATTCCTGTTATGCTTTTATGCGTCGTTATACAATTAGTAGCTGTGATGGTGTTTATGGTAGAGTGTGTTTCCAAAAGGAAAACTAAAGTGACTGTATTTTTACCCTGATAAAGAACGCCACTTTCTTACATTGGAATTGCTGACAAAACGAATTACATTAAAATTTCATTATTTTTGGTACTTGGTTCTTTATAACTCGGGTTAGTAACCGTTAGTCATTCACAACACATGTCATGCGCGCATAACAATTGGAGCAACGGGTTAGTGACATGTGGCCTTTGACAAAGTTGTAGTACTCGTTGAGAGCTTTCGATTGGTATGTGATTTATAACTGACGGCCATTTACCCTAGACCCCATGTAAATGGAAGAAAATCCTTGAAAAATACAGCTTAAAACACAACAATTATGCTTTAAGCTGGAGTTAGGACAATAGCTCATGTAAAACCATAATTTTTATTGTATGTTTATAGTGTTGGATAATTTTTACAAAAATAACGCTGCAAGACATTTTTAACAAAAAAAACTTCACATTTTATACAGTTATCATTGAATGAACAAATAAATTAGTTTAATTTATCTGATTCTTATTATCTTAAATTGGTTTGATTAATTTTACGTACAATTATATAACACAAATAACTTGTAATTATCAATATAAAAAGCATTCCCATCCCAAACAACCACTCACAAACCCAAGTCTCTTTCCATTTGCTATCACACGAATCGGAATTATAGTAAATAGGGCTATAGTAAACACTGCTTTCTTCGCCAGTACTAATACCAAGACCAGCTCCTTCACTCGATTTCTCCCATTCAGGTAAACGAGTAGGTAGTTTGCTATTCTCATGCTTGTTACTGCTTTGAGAAATAATGTTGGCACTAATAGATGTGAACATACAACAAACTTTTAGCACAGAATATTTAAAACAATGAAGAAACGTGAACATATTAATCAGAAATTTTAAAAATATAAGCCAAGTTTTTAACATTAAATTCATTTGTGATACAAGTTCACTCTCTCAATTCCAATATTTTTTAAATCTGTTTTTTAATATATCAGCTATATTTGTACTGTTGTATTAATCATTTGACCTATTCATACTAACATGCAAGTTTGAGCTAATTCAAGCAATAAGGCATTAGGGCATGGTACCTTCGTGCCCATTTTTTACTCATATGCATGTACTATCAAATAACGATTTTTTGCATTTAAATCACTGTGGCATTGATTCTAAATGCACGCAAATTTTTATTTACATCAAGAATAGTCCAGGCTTAAAAAATAATGTAGTTTCTATTGTTAAAAATCGATATTCCTTATTTTCCATTTTAAATTTACAATATTATTCAAATCTAAATCGACTTACGTATACTTTGTTTATATGTATCGATTAAGTGCGTGACAAGCAAGAGAGCATAAATAGAACAAATAAGCCTTGAAAACTATTAATGTTGCAACTAGATTTTTCTCCTGATATGCTGTTTCAGTACACCTTAAATATGTTTTTTAATAAAGGCAAAAACTGTTCAAATATATATGCATACTATTTAATCCGTTTTACAAAGATTTTTCATAATGAAATGCAGTTTGTAGAGTGTCGATAAGAAAAAAGTTCATTAAACTTTAACCTCAATTTTAGAAAAAACAACTTTAAACCAACGATATAAGCTTCTGATTATCGGTAAACGAAGTTATTATTTATTTTTTAATCATGTCCTATCATAAGCCCGGATAACAAAGATACGTGTTATTCCTCAAACGAGATAAAGTTTGACCCATTTTACAGCATCAGTTCTCAGTGAATGATTGTCCGAGAATTCATTCCAAGAACTGCATAGCTACAGTCCTTAGAGAAATTTCTATAGTTAATTGGATTACATAAAACAGAAGGATAAGAGCCAATGCGAAAATGAAACAAGGTTTTTTGTTAACCCTTAATTTAATTTGTGGGAGTTTTATATTTTCAAATTCCATGGACACCATACCTAAAACGTTAGATGAGTCGAAATCTTCTGATAGAAAGGTAAACAATCGGTTGCTTTCCTAAAAACTTGTGATATTTTGGTTCTCTTAACATTTCTTGTAAACAAAAAGTTAACAGAAACAGACGGAGGACCCTTCCCCCTTTTATCATCGACCATCGATGTAATTCCGAACGAATTTCCGAAGGAGCAAGCTTGGAGCAAAACACTTCGAAGATGTAAAAATATTACGTACTACATATCAGATATGCATGGTTGAAAAATGCTTAAAAGCTTAAACGTATCTAAAATTGGTAAATGATTGCTGATGTACAAGTCCAAAAATTGGCGCAATATTCGAGAAACCAAAAATAAAATAGACCCGTTTACATCCAACTGTAATTTCAATCATCATTATAAACTTTATTTCACACTTGGGCACTTAATGCATATTCTAAAAACATAATCCTCTTTCAGTTTATTATGTTAACATTTAAACGCAATTAATTTTGACCGATTTTCTAAAAACCTAATATTTCTTCCATTTATAAGTGTACAAAAATGAATATATACAAAGTAACTTACGACAGGTTTACTGAATTTGATTTTTTAAATGCACATAAAAGAAAGTAACATAAAAGTAATGTGAGTATAATTATAAAAAACATCCCTACCCAAAACCACCATTCACAAAACACAGCTCCATCCCACCTTTTGGAACAGGTATCGGAATTTGAGTGACCTATGCCGTGGTAATCGCCTTGTCCGCCCCTTCTGGCAGCACTTATTCCATGTTCACCTCTTGCAATCATTGCCTCGAATCTTGGCCAGATGAAGATTTGACTAATTTTGTTTTATACTAAATTGGTTTCACACGGAATAGTAGACGTTGACAAATTAAAGCTGGTCTAAATAGGACACAAAGAAGTAAAATAACTGCATGTATAACATCAAGTTATTTGTATCACAGGATATGTTGCATGCTTTTTAACCTTTTAAGTATCAATGGATTCTATGGGATTTGTAGACGAAATTGTGCACTGATCAACCAAAATAGAATAATATAGATAATTAATTGACGAAAAAATATTACTATTTCTAAATGCCAAATCAAATAAATGATATGTTGTAACAAAAAAGCAAAATCCGACGTTTCTTACAGATTACTAAAACTCGAACTGAAAATAGACTTAAACAGAATCTCTTAAACAAAATAATGGGTTGGGTTTCTACTTTTGTACTGGAGAGTTGAGATGCATACATGTGAATTTATATAAGTTCGTGCGAAAACATATCACGTCAAAAGTTACTTAAGGCAAAATTTCGTTGTGCGTATAATCTTGAAGAACAGCGTATTGAATTATAATCAGTAATGCACGATAAATTTTGCTTAGTAAATACACGCAAATTTGGTTTTGGCAAATCAAAGAGCCAATTAAACGTTGGTTAGGTAATCATTACATAAAGTGTAAGTCAACCCTGGAAATTACCGATAAAAGTTTGTAGTGAAATAAAAAACAATATATAAATAAACTACATATTTAAAAGTTGTAACTTTAGTTTTTATTCATAACAAAATGCAAAAACATATAATGTGCACTTAGAAACATGACAATTAAATAGAAATTCTCATTATCATTTTCACTCCACATGTAAGAGCAAATAGAAGACTTAGTGTTAACAAAATGCCCATCCAAATTGCTGGTGTGAAGAATCCTACACACTCGTATGCTTTCGCAAATTGAAGGTTCATAGCTTTGTCTCTAGATATAAATGCTTGAATTTGAAATCCTTTTATATCAACAGCAAATTTGTGACTACTCTTCGTAAGGTATTCCAACGGATACAAACTGCCATACCGGGAACAATGAAATGAGTTGTTTATCGGCACAGTTAAGTCCACATCT
>JAQFXM010005211.1:0-15422 GCA_034693345.1 Entomobrya multifasciata | reverse complement strand
ACTTGGTGCCCCATATTCAGTTGGGGGACTTGGTGCCCCATATTCAGTAGGTGGACTAGGTATCTCATAAGAGCTCGGGGGACTTGTTGCTCCATATGAACTTGGAGGGCTTGGTGCTCCATACGAACTTGGAGGACTTGGTGCTCCATACGAACTTGGAGGGCTTGGTGCTCCATATGAACTTGGAGGGCTTGGTGCTCCATACGAACTTGGAGGACTTCGTGCTCCATACGAACTTGGAGGGCTTGGTGCTCCATATGAACTTGGAGGACTTGGTGCTCCATATGAACTTGGAGGACTTGGTGCTCCATATGAACTTGGAGGACTTGGTGCTCCATATTGAATCGGTGCACCATAGGCTCCATGAATAGGCACGGCATAATCATCAAATAAATCACTATAATATAATCTAAAAAAGTGTGCCTCAGCCAATAATGCGGCCGCTCCTGTAAGTAGGCCACCTATTGCAGCCATTAAAGCTATTTGTAACAACGTAAAATCTCCTTTTGACGCAATCAAATAGGGAATGGCCTTTGTTTTATTAACGATCTTTTCGAATGCATCATAAAAACTAAAATCGAGTCCTCCGCTCCCAGAGAGTCCAGGAAATTGTAAGAACGAGTGGCTATCAGAGATATTTGGCCAAATTTTTGGTGAATTGCCATCAATTTCTTCAAAATCATCCGAGGTACTGTTGAATTAAATTATAAATCTTATAAAATTGCATATACGTGTTCCACACAACTAAACAGTATAAAATATAAATAGTTGAACTTCATTTACCAAGTATTCAGGTACCCTATGAAAATAAATGAAGTTGAAGAAATCAGCAAAAATTTTGATGAAGGATACATTGCTAAAAGTTTAAAGATTTTCTAAAGACACTAAGCCACAGTTCACAACTTTGATTTTCAAATTCCACTTTAGTTTATGCAAGATCTTAGATTAAGACATTTTATGAAATGATCTACCAAAAATTTACTTATTTTGAAATTGCAACTTAAAACAAAGAAAAATACAACAAAACATTTATTTACCTTACATCAGGTTATTGGCTACTATACTAGAATGAAAATTATTCTATCCCGTGAGCCTAGAAATACTGGCTATAGTTGATGGTTTTTTGAAGCACCAATACAGTGTCGATAAATATGCATTCACAGTTAATGCCATCATTGCCATCTAAAAAACAGAACCATCAACCCTACATTTCTAACTGTAGATGCCAGTTAATGAATTCCACTGGCTTAGTCTTATTCTGCGAGGAACGGTATCTGCAAAAAAACACAAGACAATTCGTGTGTCTGATTACATTTGTGCAATACCAATTATGCATGCAAATTTTCTACTCTCATTCATTTCATCGTTTGTCTACTTTTTCACTGACTGTTTCCAATTTTTACTGACGTAAAAAACATTCTGTCTGACAGCATTTCGGCAGCGTCCAGTCGGCATTTTTGACAGTCTTTCATGAGCATGTGCTTTTAATGCTTTAAATACTTGAACATGAGCAATATTGTTGACTTCACTAACAAGTGGGTATCTTAATTGGTAATTTGCAGCGAGCAAAACAAGTACACTAATGAAAATTCCTTAATGGACTGAAGTGAAAGTTTTACAGATGCAGTGGTACAGATAAATGTCAATGAACTGAAATTTAAAACGTACATTTAACAACATAATTTTGTTTCTATTGACTGAAGTATCTGCTTTATTGAACTTTTGTATCTCAGCTTCAACAATGTAACTGGAAATAAGTTTTAAAACTAAACACGAAACAATAACATTACTTTTTAGTAAATGCGAGTATAGAGAACCTGTATGTCTTATCATCGTACGATAAGATATTAATAAAAACAACTTTTACATATTTTCAGGCTAGTTTCATCTTAAAAATCACAACAACCGACAACTATGTATGATTATTTTAAAGATGAAGATGATTTACATTACAAAAACGCTATTTATGAGGAAAATATATATTATTTAAGCTGCGTTCCACGACGCCCAGTACTATTATAACATCATGCATATACGAATTAACAATACGTTTTAGTTTTAGTAATTTTACAATACAAACATATATATATTGGGGATCTTAAAAATGCAATTTTAAAAACCTTGCAGAACCGAAATATTTTATACACATAAATATTTTATGTCAGATCAGGTCTTCCTTTTAACATTTCAATTAAACTAATGAATGCTTGCATTTGACATAAAAGTTTAGGGTAAGTTTGTTTGTTGAACAAGAAATCGTTGAAAACCAATCATTCTTGAACTCTTATCACAACTTCAATTTATCATTAAACTCAATAATATATACAAGTCCGAAAAACAGAGTAGCAGCTGCTCAATAGCAGGTTAATTTATACCATACGAGTCAGTATAATAAGTAATTAATTATGAAATACAAAATATAAATCTCAATTATAGGCTTAACACCGGGGAGTAATCTATCAGTCCTGTTGGTACATTTAGTACTGAAAGAAAGAAAAAAACCTTTTTTTGAAATGATTGATCCACAACGGTTTCTGTTCAAGTTCAGTCAAAATAGAATTACTGTATTGGCAATGATAACAATTAATTTTCATGATCATATTATTTAACGATTTGTGGAGATAAAAAAGAGAAATAAGTATGTTCATGATTGCAAGTACAAAATAAAATACAACAAAAAAATTGCATACATAATTAACATTTTCAATTTACAATGATTAACGTCAAAATTCTTCCCAGAAACTTTAGATCGATGTACAACAAAGTTTACAAACTAAGATGACAGGTGCAAAAAGTGGATGGCATTTTCTATAATAATTACATAGTTTTTTTAGTGTTATTGATAGCAGGACTAGGACTATGTGGTTTTATTTTGATTATTATTATCAGGTTTTAAAGCCACGTAGGTTTTTATAATTTTTGAAACTGTAACACTGGACTTGATTCTTGATTTTTCAGAGATCTCAGAAGTTAGTATTGACTGCACTACTGCACCGCGTTCTTCTAAAGATGCATTAATTTATGTACAGCTTGTTCTAGAAAAATTAACATGCTTCCGATTTTTAACGATGATGATCAACGATCACTGATCAAAAAATCAGAAGTCGAGAAAGGCACAAATCACTGGCTCTAAATAAGTGTCCTCATAATAATATAATCTATTGTAGCATTTTTTCTATAAGATCTATATTTTGTCAGAGTCACTTCCACTTTACAACTAAAGGATATTGGGACATTGCAATACTATCGACGACAATGGAGGGGAAAAATTTGTCACAACGCCACTTCCAACACTGCGAAATTTAAGATTTCTTACAAAATAAGTTTAAAAGTACGGGTATTTATATTACATTAGAATTGTAAATAGCTAACAAATATATTATTAACAATAAAACAGCTAGAATACAAACGTTTTAAAATTCCTTAGAAGGTTGAAGAATCCTGAGGTAATCACTGTACCATTTTATGGCTAAATTGAAAAGCAGTAAAAGTGCTTCAATTGTTAATAAGCTTCACAAAACGGTGTACGTACAATTCTTGTTTTGTTTCACGGAAAGACTTTTTTAAATAGGACACAGACTTGTTTTTTCCAGCCGTCTATAAACAGCGATCCACACATCCCACTTCCACACTTCCAAACTGCACTGTTTTCAAATATTTCTTCTCGTTCTGTGAAGTTTGGTTGACCATGGGAAGGAATATTTCCTCGGGAGTGGACCTCCAACGTTTCCTTCCATATAGTTAAAAATTGGGTACCACCAGATGCGCGCGAGGAAATTTGTTCTCGTGTGTGGACTTCGCTGTAAATCGAAATCAAGACAGTTAAAAACATTCATATAACGAAACTCCGTAATAACAGCATTACTTTTGATTATTTTCATACCTTCAACGACGGGTTACTTGCCAGCGTGTGATATATCCAAAATATCCTGGTCGTTACATAGTATGCAACGATCACATCAATTGTATAGTGTCCCCTTGAAATCAAAACCATGATAATTCCTGTGACGCTCGTCAAAAACGAAGCCCAGTGAAGCAGGTACAGTTTGTGAGACGAATCTACATGCGCATAAGAAAACAAACGTTGTGTATTACAATAATATCCCTTTTAAAGTAAAAATTGTACTAGAATACGAGCACATCAATTTAAAAACTTACAT
This sequence comes from Entomobrya multifasciata, assembly GCA_034693345.1. Lineage (NCBI taxonomy): Eukaryota > Metazoa > Arthropoda > Collembola > Entomobryomorpha > Entomobryidae > Entomobrya > Entomobrya multifasciata. The sequence goes on along the minus strand of JAQFXM010005211.1, from coordinate 11,262 downwards.
TCTTTAATGAAGAGGTACGCAGTGACTAAAATAACGGTATGACCAGAGTAGATGTAGTCCCCACAGTAGACCTGTTCTCCATTAATTGATAAGCCGAATCCGCTCAGTAATCGCAGAGCCCGACGAGCAATTTCAAATACAGAAGAGCTATTTGAAGGCGGAGAACAGTAGTACGTGTATGAGGACACCGGGAGTACTGTAACGAACATTGTGACAGACCTCATCAAGTATAGAAATCCGAGGATTAGAAACGCTCGTCTGAATACAATCCACCTGAAGCAAAAAATAGATACATACATGCATTAAATTTAGAAAATAAAACAACACCATTGCTCATTCGTTAAAAAAAGTAAGAAATACTCTAATAGTAGTACCTGTGTCTGTGTAAAAATAGAACGGTTACGGTTACTGCAACTGAAACCATAATGAGTATTTCTGATACATATAGCGCCCAGTCCTGCGTGGCTACATTATCCAAAACTATATCTGGCAATGGCTTGTAGACATTTCTATCAGGCAGTCTTTGATTTGTCAAAGCTAAGGACACGGTGGCCAAAATAAAATTGAAAGTGAGAACTGCAAGGGCAACGGCGGTCTTCCGTTTCTCCTTTGGAAAACTGCCATTAAAGGACGACTCTGACTCTGCAGGTATATCTATTCGTATAGCAGAGGTTCTCGTACGTTTCCCATCCTGTGAATTGATAATAAGAGTAAGTAAGCATATTGACAGTACTAATTCAGGTATGAAACAGCTACATGATAATGATAAGTGAAAAACACGACTTACAGGGCCTGTTTCGGAAGAAACCTCTAAGGGGACATCCCCATCTGAACTATGCCAGCCACCATTCTCGCAGTTCTGTAGTAGGGGTTGACGCTGGTACAGCAAATCTCCACTTGTCGTCGACATTGGGCTCGGGCTGTTGGAATATGCCTGCGTTGAGGTTCCAGCAGTGGAATTAGTATTATTATTATTCAAAACCACAATCGTGTTCGCAGGAGTAAATTTTCCACTGTGTTGTGGAAGATGCAGAAAATTCCCTGCCCCAGAACCACTCCTTTTCCTACCGCTGGAAGATGGACGCCCTTCCACCCCGCGTTTAGGATCTTCTGCAATAGCACCTTGAGATTCAACAGACGCCGAAATGCTCGCCTGATCTCTGTTCAATCCCAAACCGTACTCTGCAGAGCTCTGCCTTAACAAAATACTTGGATTCGACTGAATAGACACCGGACTGCTTTTGTGGTACTCAGGATCTTTTCCACATCTGCCTCTATTACAGTCGTTGTTATTAACACTATTTGAGCTGGACTGAGGTACTCTAGTTCCGTTCACGAAGGGCACACCGCTTACACTTCCAGTGCTTATAACCGAACTCAAACTAGTGGCTTTATTACTACTTACACTGTTGGCACGACTTCGATTATGGGCTCCAGTTAGAGCTCCGGCTCCCACACTATTTAAACTTCTGCTTATAGAATTGCTGTTGTTGCTGTTCGTCCCAACAGTTCCCGTTACAACTCCAAAACCAGAAGACGTTGGCTCAGCAAAACTTCCATAGTCTATCTTGTCTGATGAAACCACCATTCTCCTGTAATTACAAAAAGAAAATCCATTTTTAAATATTTAATTTCCTCAAGAAAGTAAAGTACCAACCCATCACACAAAGAGAAAGCTTACCAGTTGACTATCAACTGCCAACCACATCATCATCATTTATTATTATAAACTCTAGGTAATCAAGAGTTTTGTACTTTTAACCATTCATAAGAGGATAAGAACTTTTTTTTACAACTATCAGTTGAGTAGACCAATAAACCCGTAAATGATATGCACTTACTCCACCACTCCAATAAAAATGTTGATTTGATGGGTCTGTACATGACATGCACATTCCCATACAAACCTCAATCAATCCTATCTAATAAATTATTCCACACATCAAAAAATGGACAACGACAATATATAAAACAAGTTTTAACAACGAAATGGATTATTTTATCAACTGTGTATTTTAAAGCGTCACAAGATATTTAATCACATAAAAGTGTACCGCACTGACTACGTATCAATTTTTATCGCTATTACAATTTCTATATAGCCTGTATTTAAACTTTAACATTATATTATCCCTAAAAACAACGAAGCTACCAATGACCAACGTCCACCAATATGTAATATGTCATTGAAACTTAAATAGAATAGAACCGTAATAATATATGTCTTCATTTCATGCATGTTGTCTAAACTGAAGTACTATTATACTTTCAACTATAGCCATTGACCAACATCATGCTTTCAGGCATACTACATGTTTTGCATGCTCACATTCCTGCACTGCACTATAATTCCAACTTATTCCAACCAACGCATTGTATAATTTTTAATCTATGATATACAATATACAATATGAAAGAGGTATTCATTAATGAACATGTTTTTAAAGCACAATAGAGTATAATGCTAGGTAAAAAACCGAAAATTGTTTTGAAAATTATTTTTAAAGGTCATCCTTGGAAATATTTTGGTAGCATTCAAAATCAGAGCTATTTCAAAGTAGTCCTCATAAAATAGGTAAAATAGAAAGTAAACCTTCAAAATTCATATCATAATATTCACGTTGAAAGAAAGAAGTTATATACTTTTTTAAATATGTTTATCTTCCTAGCTATTCTACATTTTACAAAAAAATATGGCAAGGGACAAACAATGGAAAGCTTAAGTTTTTGGATGGAATGTTTCAAAGATTTGTTTTCATGCAGCAGACATTTTAAAATGTTAACACACGGCTGTCTGTTGATCGTGGTCTATTCATGAGCTTCATTTCATAAAAACACCTGCACAATGCGCAGTAAACTCCTACACAACCAGCGCCAGCATAACATCGCGCATCGTGCAGTAATAATGTAAACAGAGCTTGTTGCATGAAGTAGTAAAACCCCCTTTCCACTTTCCATTCCATTGGATAACGTCAACGTGTTGCTCAAGTATCATTTTATTTCAAGTTTTCGAGTTATGGAAGCTGAACTGGGATTGGGGTTGTTATTTTAATGAGTAGAAAGCTTCCATATAAACAAAAACCAATTAAAGCATTCATTCATGAAATGAAACGCATGACTTTTTGGCTTTCCTCGTAAAAAGCGACCGAAATGAACTGAAGCAGTTCAAATATTGTACCAGGGTCAACAAAGAATGTATCATGAGATCAATTAAAGTTGTATGAGTTTTAATGCTATGATTCATGATGATTACTCACTCGTGTTCGTGTTCTGAACTTTTTTAAATGCTCGCTTTTACTACGTTGACATACCGCTCGAGAGGCAAACAAAATTTTAAGCTCAATTTTCAGTCGAACAAGGAAAGTAAGGTGGGAGGAATAACTTTTAAAGTTCGTGTCCCACTTACAACTTTAGAATGTTAAATGACAGTTCCGTTGATATTTTAATATGGAAAAGGGAAAACTTGTCACTAATTTATTGAAGAAAATCAATAAATAGTATGTATTCGCCCTTTACACTGGAAAAATCTAGCGTTCAAGGAATACCGGCTAAGACTTTACCGACTAGGGTCACAGAGCAGAGGTCACCAAGATTTTACCATAAAACCATGAGGCAAAATGTTTTTATTTAGTTTAGCCTTGTTTATGTTTGTTAGTTTTTCATTAGTTATCAATCAAAAATATCATAATATCATCTAGGGAGTGTTTTTCAATTCAGTTAAAATGAAATAATAGCTATAAAAATCAAATCAAAGAAGTTTTAACTACCTGATGTTTTCACAAGAGTCGTCCGAAGATAAAAGCGAAGATGATGTAGACATTTTGATGTTGTTTTATGACGTTGGTATTGATTTTTAAACAACAATGTTTTGACTTTCGGTAAATGACACAAGAAAGGAACTGATTTCTGAGATTTTTTCACCAAAATTTTTAGAACCACTACGCATTACATGCATACGCACGCACGTATAAACTTGATACACTCTCTTTCTCTTCCTTCATTCAAAGTTCAAAGCATGTGTCAAAAAATGCCGGAAGATTTTTTACGTAATTTTCTGACAAGTTACACAATAAACCAATGTGTATTGTAATCACGCCACCAAAAGTTAATCAAACAACAAGTATTCAATCACATCTGCCAGGAGCCAGGATATAATTGAAAAAATATGTCCATAGTCAAGTTATGATAAGAACTTCAGCAGATAAACTTATAAACTACCACATTTCAAATCTGAAGTTTTTCTCGATTACAGATTTTTCCTGCAAAATAGTTTTGCAGGGTTCACCCACCAAAATATCTTTCACGAAGGTGGAAGCCTTCCAAATTTCAACCTGGCAGGTTTCCCCAAAAGCTTTGTTAAAAAATATACTGATTCACCCGGAATCGGAAAACAGTGAAAACACAACATAAGATTTTGATGACTATAATAATTAGATTGAATCGCTCTGTTTATTCTACGGAACACCAAAAATCCGAATTCTCTCTCTCTCTCACAACTTTGATTAAACTTGTAATTGAAATTGAAACTGTTTCTATTTAGAAAATAGAGTTGTTGATCATCGTGGTATTGCTGCTAAATGAAACTGATCTGTTTTTATCTGAACACTCTATTTACCTAAACGCCAACAAAAGCGATCAATGAACTGCGGTAAACTATGATTGAAATGAAACTGTAAAAAATATTCGTTATGTTTGTTTAAACATTAACAACAAAGATGGAAGAGAATATTACGTATCTGTTGTAATTTTGGCACTGCACTACACAACGCAATGTAGACTTCTGAGTGATATTATGAATCATTGCGCATCATTTACGTTGAATAAACATAACATAACGCATGCACACATGTACGGCTTAGACGAATTACGATTTACGAATACTTTTGTACAGTAAAAAATATAAATTGGTTATATTTACAGCGTCAGTGCAGTGGCATCAGTGGCATGGCCTAGCGATAGGGGAAACTAAAGGCATGTGATCATGATGATGACTGAACTGAACTGAAGAACGAGTTTGCAAACAAGTTCATGTAACAAAACCAGCATTTGCATAGTGGCTGTGTGTACATTCTCTACAATGGATGGATAAAGTACAATTATCTAATGTTGAATGTTCGAAGTTTTGTGTGCATCGTCCTTGCTTTGGACGACGAGTATATAGGAATTTTTACGTGAGTCATAGTCATCATGTTCGAGATTTTTTAGTCATTCAACATCGCATCAGTGAGCTTCGTATTCACAAATTCACATCACACACCAAACAGAATCTGTCTAGCTAAATGGAAAACAAAAGATTCCTTTATTTACGTCGCGTGTCTACCATGCTACGCTTACATAACCTGTCTTTGTTTGTGTATGTAGATTTTGTAGGCGACGATATCAGTAAATTTTCAGTGTATGTATATCATATTCACAGCAGTGCATGGAGCTAGTTTTTTTTTGGATACAGAGATCTAGTTTTTGGGGTCCACAAATTACATCCCATGAAACACCATCAAAAATCCAATGAACAAGCTAACTCCAAGTCAAACCAATTTAAAGACTGGTGATTAAGTGCATGCTTGAGTAGTGGTAGTGGTGATTATGATGTTGTAGGGGAACTCTACACAAATCTACCATCTACGAAACTAAATAACGCGGAAACACCCTTAACCTCTCAGAGAAAATATCACGTACTTTAATTTGTACATAGGACGTCATTGAATTTACTATGCTTAATTCGAGCTTATTTCATAGCGTAAATAGAACCACAAAAGATTGGTAAACAAATTTCCCTTGCAATGTAGTATGAATATGGATGCAGTTTTGTAAATAGTGACTTTGATTTCATGTGATGCAGCTTCAAGTTTTAAATACAGAATTGACATTTCTTTCTTCAGCTCCTCTCAGAAGTGAATGAATGTTTTTGTTCTTTAGACATTGTATCGTGATTCAGTGATAAATGATTCATGCTTTCTTGGAAAAGAATTATCAATTAGGATTTCCATTTTGGACAATTAGTGCAGTCGTGTAAAAATACATACATATAACATATATGACGTATTTGAGGATTACGTATTGAAATTTTATCTTCCAATTCAAATTCCAATATGTTTGACGTTGACGACAGATATCTCCTTTTTTTCAGTTAGAGTTTTTATTAGTCAGTTAGATATTTCCGATGGACGGCACTGGCTAACATAGTTTGAAGATTAACGACAATGATGAGATGAACCACTTTTGGCACATACTTAACTGTCATTTAAGTCAGAAATAAGGTGGAAGCCTGTCATAATTCATGCAAATATTAATTGTTAAAATATTATATTTTAATGCAACAAATTAATGAAATGTAGCAGTTCAATTCACTCAGTGCTTATCTCATTCCTTCTTGTTGGAAATGTGGATGGATAAATAGACATTTTCCAAAAAAATGTTTTTAAGTTTCAATTCCTACAACACGGCAGGTTGTGCATTTGGCATGACGCGATGCATGGTGATATTATGGAATTTTTTAAATACATGATATGATAATAAATCTATGCGCTGCACAGTAGTCAGTCAGTAGTACAAGAGCCAGACGAGTGCAAAAAGGCTAATTCGATTTTTGCACATGTATGATGAAATGAATGGCTCTTTTATGTCTTATCTTTTCATTTTTCATGCCAATTATACTAACGGGGCATTGGGCAGTGCATAAATCTTCCATGACTAGACGTCAATTTGTCTAGAAGTTGATTGCGAAAAGAACCAATTTAATATTTTAGTGGCACCAGTACTAGAGAGAGGCGGTGTGTTATGATGACTTTTAAACTAGGAAAACATTATGGGTTTGTTGGAATATTCGTATTCGGGGAAGTATGTATTCCCTAAGGGAACGTATAAAATATGTTGAACAAAAGATTTTTAAATATATCACATTCGAAAGGTCATAAAGCATACAAAAAAATGCGATGCAACAAGCTTAAGTGGTCTTAAAACATATTGATATGTCATCTTGAAATTATCAAATGCACAGTGAACAGTAGCATGTAAATTACATGATGTAATTACTTAAATTTCGTGATTGCAACAGCCATGAATGTGTGTGGTCGTATTAAATTCTATCATTATAAGAAAATTTTCCAGAATTTCCACCAAAGCATAGAACTTTTTTTAATACGGTGGCAAAAATGAAATGTTCTGTGAAAATTATTTCTTTAATTTTTCTCGTCTCAGCAGATGCAAACAAACCGTGTACTCATCTGGGTATCGATACGATAATGATAGCTATGACTATGACTCATACCTAGGACTGTTTATTGATTTAACTTGTATTTGTCGATAAGACCAAAGCTCATTTGTAATGCCAAGAAGAAAACTATCGGTCACGTCACGTCATACATGCATTTATCTTAAGATTAAGATTTTTTACAGCAATGAAAATGATGACTAACTGATTCATATTTTGTGTACTAAATATTAAAATATATCGTCATCATATCATACTGGAAAAGTGACCGTCCATCTATGCGTCATCGAAGTATCATAAAATAGTTCTGACTGTAGTTTTCAAAGAACCCCTGTAACCATCAGAGTTCATTATTGATCAAAAAGTTTTATGAATCGCAAAGATTACGAAACTGAACGAAACAGTTTTTTAAAAGTTTGAGTCATTATAACTTCAATTATTTTTGAACATCCGGTTTGTAATATACAGCTTATAAGTTTGTATTGCAAATTCAGTCTTTGCGTAAGATCATATTGATATTCCCCATTAGGGACTAGATGGTAATAAATGTAGGGTATAAAATTTGCAATACCATTTCTGCACTTACTTATTTTCTAGTCCACAAAAAGTGGGAATCTCATGCCATAATGCAATTCATCTTTCTATTTACGTCAGAGAAAGTCAAGGAGAAGCACCCGAAAAGAAATGCTTGTCTTTGTGGGTACTGATTTCACTGACAAGAAATTCATTGTCTTGTGCTATGTTTTTAGACTTTTACATAAAATCACGTGGATACATGAATGTATGTATGTATTTGTGTAAAAAATGTTATAGGCAGGCGTGTCTGGTGGGGTATTGAGCACATCACTACTACTACAGTTGGTTTTTGGTTGAAGCTCATTGTGCATGTCTATTTAAACACTATATATCAGAATCAAAGATGTTAAGGTTGAGAGTTGAGCCTCGCATGCGAATTTAGTTAATATAGGTACGGTACAAGTAAGCCACAAAGTTGAAAGTTGGGTGCGGTTTCCTTTCCAATCCATTATCACATCACATCATCCTCATTTCAGTCGCATGATAGTTTTTGGAACCCTTTTTTACACGAAATGATACAGAAGATTACAAAAAGTGGAGCATTCTCATGTTTATAATTTTCGAGTAAAAGGTCATCTCTATGAATAAAACCCCAACTGCTTTTAAAGCCTTCGTGTCAGATCACTATTGCCCTGTTTAATTACACGGATGAAAATATTGGTGCCTTAGGACATCGACAAAGTCAAACCAGACCACTACTCTACAACCAGACCAGCCCTCCATATCTTTCCGGCATCATTAAGAGAAGTTAAAATGAGTATTTTATTGTGGAAAAATGAGGAGGCGTTTGCAGACCTCGAATCTCGAATCCTGACATGTTGTTGATCTAAGTTGTTTGTTTAGTTGTTAAATGAAAAATAATCATGAAATGTTTTTTTTTCTGTGAAGTATGATCCTTCTACTTGATGCTTCGCTTTTTAATGAGTTTGTATTGATTTTTTCTCCCGTTTACGTAAACAGAGAATAGTAATTTGGCAACTGGATTATTATGGATTTTGCTTTCTAAAAAGAACCTACCTATTGTCGTTCGTCGTAGTAGCAAAAATTTGTGATTGCGGATACCTATATTATGTGATGTGATGTATAATGTATCTATCTACTATCTATTACGTAGTTTAACTTCCATCTCTTTCATACCTACAAAGTTGTTATTTTATGGAAAATAATTTATGGCACAAATTCAATGCATAAAAAATTCCCAACTATAAAATGCCTCTTAATAATTTTAAATTATATATGGTTGTTCTACAAGGAAAATAATTTGAAAATTAGCTTACCCCTTCCGAGTTGAAGAACTGACGGGTCCGGTTCTGTTTCACATTTACTGAAAGCTCGGCCCACAATAATGCTAATTAAATTTGAAATTTCAATTGAAGTCCAGTGAGTTTAGCTGCTTCTTGCAGTTGCGTTTGCAGGTGTATAGCTTAGTTAGGATCAGTATACAAGCGTGATATCACACTTCTTGTACATCTCATCTATTTACGTACAATATGTATGCATACTATTTCTGTATATATATTCTACTGGTGGCACTACGAGCAAAAATTTACTCTCGAAATTTGATTTTAAATGGTCAGTTCCATTCAAACCAGCATTCTTTTAAGAGTCAGGGAGAAAGTATTTCGAGGCTTCCACCATGCTTGCATAGAAGTCGAATGTATTATACACTTCGTGACTCTTGATTGCTCCAACATTGCAGCTCCCTTGCTTGGTTTACATGCAGGACACCTGTAAGTTACACAGAATAGTGCCGTTTAGTTACTAGATTAAAATTCAATATTCTACTTAAAGCATATATTTTAACGAGGAAACTTCATTTGGTAAACTACGAGCTTAACAATTAAACAGACTAGCTATATAACCATTTAATTGCTTTAAATAAAATTAAACCTCTGGAAATAAAAGTTCTTAATTACAAAATTCACAAGTATATGATGATTGGTTTTCTTTTTTAATTCCGTAGCTTTATGTGCTGCTGTTATGAGGGGCATGAGGGGATTTGGTTATTAATGAAATTTCCTTGGTATGACCTTGTAACGAGATTTCAATATTCAATAGCGTAGTTTTATGTTTACACTTTTGACCCTATATCATTAAAGGCAACTTAAATGAGTTAATGATATACCATACCAGAACAACTTTTCCAATAAGATCTTAAAGCTTTAATCATGACAAGAACATCAAAAAATACGCCGGCTGCTTTGTTTGATTTCGTGGTTAGTGGTTAGCATACTTTTATGCGTGATAGGAACAAGACAAGCCTCTTTTCTAATTCATGACGCTTGACCAAGTTGACAAAACACGACACAAACTATTTACCGAATGAATAGGGGGAAAGTAGATTTCGAAAACATCTCTGTTTCATGCAATTAGTTTTGTATAATGCTAATGATATATGACATTATGCTCATTAATGTTTGTTTTGTTTTTAGATCCTAATTCACAATTATTGATTCAATTTTTTATCATGTACATAATTCCTAGTGAGATCATTTCAACCTAGGTATTTTCCTTCTCAGATTGAATGGGACTATCTTAATTAAAGAGGACCAATTTCATTTCACCATCAAAGCGAATAAGACGACAGGGCAGGGTGAAATACTTGTATAGCTGAAGCATATGAACGATCATGAGTTCAAAGTCAGTTCATTCCTACAGAATTCTGCTATTCCTAATTAACTCCATAACATAATTGCGTTTGATATTTAAATTATTACATTATATTATTTCGTGTTCAAATAAAAAATATTATTGCTTATTTTTATTTGTATAAAAATCAATACTAAAGCATCTTGATATAAACAACGCACTGATAAATAAGATAACAATTTACGGTTTGATAAGAGTAGAAAAATGTAGTTTACGTACGACAATTGCGCAATAACCAAAATCAGTGGTTTGCATTGGATGTTTGACTACAACAGCTTACTAGTATGTAGTATATGTACATCACGTGGTGATTATTACTATTTCTGAGAAAACTCAAAGTAAACATGTAAAAAGGGCACGAGTAATGATAATATAACGATGCAAAACATTTGAAGTGTTTTGGTAGCCTCGCCTCACACACTCCAACTGATAATACTGATGTTGGTGAATGATGATGAGACATAGCAAGTTGACGCAACGGATAAAAATGTCATTTCACGTTTGTTATGCAATCCAAACAAGACATACGACCAGTAGTACAATAGTACAAAAGTTTTTGCTCGCAACAAGCAAACTGTCACTGGTAATATTGAAGTACTGTGGTTTTTTGGATAAAAATTTACTGGTCAGGTGAAAAATTATCTTGCAATCAATTACTACTTTGCATTTTGCATTGGCTTACAATAAAAATACAATGCCTCCAATCAAAATGAATGCCTGGTTCGTCAAACTAACATGAGATGTGATGTTCTCTATTTTTTAAAATACACTGCTTTAATTAGAAATTTTATTAATCAAGACTATGACGCATGACCCATATATGCTCC
>JAQFXM010005210.1:0-15424 GCA_034693345.1 Entomobrya multifasciata | reverse complement strand
AATAGTGAATAGTTTATAGTAGAGCTTGGGAAACTGAACATGGAATGCTTATCGTGTGCCTTTTTTGTTTGACTTTGTTAAAAAAGTGCCGAGTCAGTCCAGTCCAGTCAAGTTAGTTAGGATATTTGGATTCACAAGTAGAACTTGACTTTTTTCATAGAGATTATATTTTGCTGGCATTCAGCATTCAGCATTGCATTTGCATAGTGTATTGTATTTTTGTGAACTTGGCTAAGGGAAAAAAAATGTTGCATGCTATATAACTAGCCGGATTTTTAGTTGATGATGTTGATGACTTTGACTGCAGATATTTGCCATGCCATACAGCACTGCTCATTTTCAGTGGTCATTTAGTTCATATGTAAAAATAAATTGCATGTGTGTATTTTATGTAGGCAAGTTAGTTTTATGATGAAGATAATGATTGTGTATCATATTATAATTCATAGTGCAGTCCTCCCAGTAGTGGTACACCATGAAAACCGCAAAGTACTTAAAACTGGAATTATGTCGATATATTTAGTGGAAAAAAAGTAAGAGTTTAGGAAAAAGTATAAAATTGACCAAAGAAAAAAAGGAAGATATAAGTCTTTCTAACAAGTTGGTTATAAAGTCTGGACATGGACAGGACAGGACGAGGCTTTTTTTAGCTTGCAGCGCAGCGGAGCTAAAAATAATGTCACAAGAAAAGCCAACCAATTCAAATGATAACGATGACGATAATATCGAATCTTTTTATATCAGTCAGCATTTAAACATTGCTATGATGATCGTGATGATGATGCGTTGCGTGGATGATTAAGTAATTGTGTGATATGATATGATATGCTAAAAAATGTGTGTGTTGAAGTGATATATATGCCATAATATGCGGTGAAAAAAAGTACGGCCTGCTTGAATTTAAAATTAAATGCTAAAAAGAATGATCAAGGTTACGTTATTCGTTCATCAATCATTATAACACATTTAAATATTGTTGGTATATTATTATAGTGGATTGGATCGGATAGTGTAAATTTGTGTGGACTCAAACTGGAGGTAAACGAATGCTCTGCTGTCATGTGTAGAAATATGTCCTCATATTGTCCATGTATGTAGGTATACAAAGTTGAGTATGTCTCCTCAGAAATTGGAAATTATTTGTCTATTTATAGCTTTCATTCGTGAAACTAACTGGTCATTTTTTATCGTATGCAATGTTTTAAAAAACGACTAAAGTTTGAAAAAACTTGCGTCACATATAAAAACGGAGAAAAGTGAAATATGGATTTTTCATGAGAACTGCTGGAAAAAAATGAAGAATATATGAAGCCAAATTTGCGAGTTCCCTTTCCGTCTTCCCTCTTCAGAAATGATAGCTGAGCTGATGCACTTTGTTGTTGATGACTCAATACTAAAGTTGAACTGAGACTGCGTTTTTGTATTCTGCATCAGCATTACATCAGTGTGTAGAGAGAGATAAACCTCGGTTTTAAAATTTTATGACCTCAAACAACCTCACCAAAAAAATACAGAGCTACAAGAAGTGAGTGAGTTTTAAAGGAAATTTTCATGAGAAAATCAACAAAACTTAAAACTAAAGTTCATTTCTTCTTTTGTGGCAAAGAAACCCGCAAAAATTACATGAAAGCAAAGTTCTAAAAAAACCTCAATCGTGTCATATAGTTCATCATCATTCGTGTATTATAATTCTCTTGTTTTTTAAGCATTTACGTTATTGTCACTGATGATAATGATGAACATCTGAACATGACAAATGGATTTGGTAATATGGTTGGTTTTAAATAGGTAATTTGTTTTCTAGTTAGAAAAAAACAATCAGCAAGCATATATTTAGATCCACCAATGTTTTTATGAGTAAACAACCCTTTTCTTTATAAATCTCTGACCGACCAGTGTAATGGCTAATAAGTAAAATACTAATATGTATAAACTAAAAAAGTGAAGATAGTTTGAATTTTAAATATTAAGTTGAAATAAGCCCGATTTAATGTAGCCAGACACACAGGTATGGTGATTGGAATTGTGCAATGGTGAAATATTTACATGTTAAATAAGCTTCTCATGCAAAAAAACACACACACTGCTTATTCTACAGTCCAGTATTCTATTTACGCCATCATCATCACTGCAATGTCCAAATTCCTCAATATTCTCCATTTGCGCATTTTATTGCGTGTATTACGTCTTTCCTTATATCTCGTGGAAAAAATAACAAGCGAAAATCTCAAGCTGAAATATGATAGATAAACCGTTTTATTTAAAAGAGAAATATTATTATTTGAACTTTCGAAGGAGATTCTATTATACTGGCTTTTGCTTGGGATTGGGAAGTCCACATTTTGTGATGGTGGCTGTGTGGCTGATGATGATAAATACCTCTTTCATTCTGCATGAAAATATTTACATGAAAAAGGAAGGAAGAAGGCCATGTTGCAGTTTACATGGACAATATACAATATATTATCAAAAGAAGAGAACTTATGGCATGAGAAATTCTTTGGCGTATGAAGGTTCTCAATTTTATTAATACAAAAAGTCAGCAGTCAAGTACTGAACTGCTTGCTGGTCTCTGAAACATTGCATTGGAAGAAGGATGTTAATGATAAGCGAAGAGAATAATGCCCTACTTATCTCTCGTTATGTGTGTGTGTGTGTAAGTAAAGTAAATATAGAGATGAGATAAATATAATTAATATAAACAAGCTAGTTCTTTTTTGCAGGTTATTACGTCTTCCATTCATACATGTCTATGTCTAATCACCCCACTAATCCTGCTACCACCTCATCATATTAATGAGTGCATAGTCTTGTATTTTTCAGTACTGTATAGGGCGGGATGGTATGGGTACTCTTCTCTGGATAATAATGATGATTCATAATGATAATTAGAAATACTGGCTCTGATTTTCACTGCTTGCTATAGTTGAGATATTCTGAAATATAACAGAAGAACGCAGTGGTCGGCTACAAAAAAATTCTAGTCTGAGTGGTGTCAATTTTGCAATGTGCCATAAACTTCATCAGCAGCATTAAAGCATTGTGAATATAATATTATATATATGAGATTGATGAAAACCGACTAGTTTATGACCACGTAACGTAGCATTCAACATTCGCGTGTACACGAGTCTATTTAATGGTTATCCTGTCTCCGCATTTTTTTCTGCAGAGTCCAAACTTCAAGTTCACTTTTATGTCTCTCTTTTCCATGAATGCAAGCAAGTAATATTGTCTACGCATTTATTTTATGGTTTGCGGATTAGACTATGCATTTTATTTGATCTCCAGCAAAACCATCATCATCATCCATCCATTTGGCTTTTTTGGCAAAGACACTTGGATCTTGGATTCACTTACAACTGATATACTATGTGTATAACTGGTCGGTCGTCTACCAAGCAGTATCTCATTTCTTTAATGTCTAATCTAGCTAAACTATCATGCTAACCAAACTGCACCTTACTGTGTAAAAATGAATTATTAAAAAGAACTTGTAGAAGTCATGGAAATGGCGACAGAATTCTTGTAATGTCTACAAATGTAAAATGTAAACATGCGCTGATGCGCTAGTATATTTTCATTTTTGCTTTTGTGTTGTATTTTTCTCTTCTTTGTTTCTCATTGATCTTGGTGTTTGTCTGATTATGAGTCTGGAGACGCTTTTAAAATACATAAAAAAATGAAATATCAATATGAATATGAACAAGAACAATATAACTATACATACATCGTTACCTTATACCAGCAAGCGGCCGAAACTTCAAATAACAAAAACAACTAATTTTTAAATTTTCTTGACCTGAGTGGGCAATTAATAAACTTTTAACAATTATGATGATTTTAATATTCAGATTAAAAACTCTTAACTAAAAATGCATTTGGATACAGATGCATGCTATTTGCAGATGGATTTATGTTTATAAATCTTATTTATTATAACTCCGCACACAAAGCTACATCTTATCGTGAAGAAGACATGGAGCTCAAGGTTTTGCGTGATGATGATGAGCGGATAAATAAAAATAATAGCTGCACATGTGTACAATACAAGATATGTATATATTAAAAGGAGTAGCAAGCAGGTAACAGCTAGAGAAAAGGTAAATTCCAAGTAATTTCAACATTGCTGTGAATTCTAAATATTCTAATGGGGGTTCAGGTTGAAAGACCGTTTTTCCATTTCATATCAATATCATTTTCACTTGAGTACAGAATTTTATAAAGTTTTTTGTATTTGTGAATTTTTATGTTTTAATCCAAGACATTGTTGTATCGCTATGTATACATTTTGTTGCATTTGATAAAAAAACGACTAGTTGTACTAATAATTCTAGTGTTAAAATAATTACGTGTACTTTTCTACTGCTGAAATGCTGAGATGAAAATGAGAATGCTTTCTGATGAAATTTCTTCACAATATTTTGTACGTACACGTTTTGCGATATTACCAAGGAAGGAAAATACGTTTAAACTGTTTATCATATCAGTCGTCAGCAAGCGCATGCGGTAGCGTCAATTTTTAACCTCTTCTTTGTAATTTAAGGCTAAAAAAGTATGTTATTATGTTATGTTAGTCATAGTGGTCATGTGAGTATTACTTCAGATTAAGAAGAAACGAAAGAAACATTTTAAGCATGAAACCACGTGTAGTTCAACTTAAATACTTTACTATACATAAGATTGTTGGAAATATATATGTATGTAATATGTGGTTTAGTTTTCCTTTTCTCATTTCATATTTATCTTACACAGAACACAAAGAACAAAAAAAAATTGGCCACCTAAAATGACATATGTCAAAAAAGAAAGAAATAAAATCTTGAAAGAAAAACATGTTTTTCGCAGTTGGCGATATTGGGATCGTTATTAAATATGCAATAAATTCAAATGGAATTTCAAAAAACAGATTGAAAAATATTCACCGTGAAAATGAAAATATTTGTAAACAGCTTTGACTTACATAATAATCATTCATGACGCAAGAAGACATTTCAGATTCTGTACGAATATTGACACTGAAAATGTATTAAAAAACTTATGAATTTATTAATATTAGTCAGATTTAGCACATACGTACTTATATTTATAATTGTGGCATTTTTCGCAATGTGTTTTCTTATTCATCTTGTTACAGACACAGAAAGGACTAAGGTGTTAGTTGTTCTTTGTACATGTGTACATATCTGCTACAAAAGAGATTCAGACAAGATTGCGAATGTATGATACATATAAACTAAATATACGAAGATCAGTGAATGAAAAACCGTTGTTCTTAGCACAGCTTCACAGCTTTCATCAACAAATGTGCGATATTGCGAAGTAGTAGACATGATCATGAGATCAAGACTACTGGATTGGGGTTATATGGAACTCCAAGTCAGTACAATAAACTCAGTCAGAGATTTTTTGGAATCTTTTGCGTCTTAAATTGTTTCAGTATGAGAGTACCTCCTTGTTTCGTCTTGATACAAACAATATTATCGTCATCACACGTTTATTTTTTTGCAGAAAAACTGGAACAGAGAATGTGGAATGGAGAGGAGAGAGGGAGATTAGTAAAATAATATACAGACTACACACAAGAGACAGACATGTTTCACAAAGTCTTTGACTTGACGCAATTTGCAGCTTTTGTAAAAACCTCGAGAAGAGTATGAATTGCACATAATGTTGCTCTGTTAACATTTATATTTGTAAGAATGTTTTTCATATGTTGTAATTATTAAAGCTGCCATTGGAGAATTGAAGTGTATTCATAATAATAAATATGTAATATGTTTGCACCACAAATCACAAAAATGCATTGTGTCCATATCTCAATTAAAAATCAATAGATAAGAGTTAATTATTCAAAGGTGCTTATTGATTTCATGTGGAATTTCTATTTGCAAGATATTTTGAAGTGTGTACAAGAGCTTTTGGAAAAACGTCACAATGCAATGGTACCTTACATATATGCCCTAGTTCACCCTCAATTTGATCCGTGAAAAGTTACGGAGTCAAATCTGGCATCATTGCTTATCGGATAACAAGATTTCATAATTTACATAACAATTGAAATTATCCTTATCGAGTTTTAATTGCCCTCACTTTCGCTACTCAGGTAGACGGATGTATGGCGCGGCATGTTATTTTTATGATATTGTTTAACCATGGAGAAAAGACAACAACGAACGATTTACATAAGAGAAATCAATCACGTAAAAAATTTCCGTAAAAATACTGCTGTTCTTATCTGGTCATTTAAATGGGTACACAATTTCTCGTTGGATGAAATACAAAATTGACATAAGGAATTACAATTTATGACTTTCATTTGTGCAATGCGGTAGACTATTTCACCTGTAAACTTGCTTCTTTGCGTGCGTAACCATTTTTATCGTTATCTCTCACATAATAATTGGCCTGAACATTTTTTTTTTTTACCAAAGTGGTTATCTCTGGATATTGGTTAAGTTCATGAGAACCATCGGAAAACGATATGATATGGTCAATGGCAGTTTGTGGGATATTGGTTGATGTATGTATGATGGGAAAATCCAGATAGCAGCAACAAATAGTAGACTAAGATACATAAGTATTGGCCGAAGAAGCCAATTTTCATACACACAAAAATTAAATTTTTCAAACTATCTTGCGCACGGCATATATGTATGTCTGTGCTATAGCAAGTAAGTTCAAAGTTTTCTTCACGAAAAGGTTTCACTTCCACGTTTCCAAGTACAACAGGAAGAAACAATTTAAGACGTTCATTTTGCATTTAGTTTAATGCATATTTTGTTCTCGAAAATATTAATAAGGTGTGCGTTTTACTGGGATATGCATGTATTTTTTTCCTTGTTGCTATTAAAATCGATTGGTATAAGATTTATAATATATTGCGAAAACATCAAACTTGTCTAAAATGCATAGTAAAATGCAACTTAGTATTAATATTGATTAAAAAACTATAAATTCAATACATTTCAATATTCAAATAAAAACAATTGTTTTAGGCCCACGTGGAGGAATCATATAAACGACCATCTTAAATGGCTTGAATTTAAATGCACACAATATTTTAAATGTCGGACAGAGGTGAGTTTTAACTCACAAAGTTTAATAATCTTTTTAAAAAACAATGTAAAGCATTTGAAGCTATTAGATATGGATAAATTGGAAGATAATAAGTTCCTTCATGATTTCCCTTATTATTATTAATCTTCTCTTCTCACTACATCCTTAAATTATGTTTTTCCTTCCAGTCCACCGACAATTACTATTTACTTGCTTTTGGTCTATTTGTTGGTTCAATTTCCGGTTTAAAATTGCAAACCATAAGTTGCACATTATGGGCAAACATGGACAAACAATAATAAACGATTCAACTACAGATAAGCACACACATGTGAATAATAAATTCTAATTTTAATAGCTCTCTGGAAAATATATTTGCAACATGCACATGTAAAGGTTGAAACTTATATTGTATATATTTAATTTTTTAAACAATGCACTTTGTAATAAATGTAAAAACAGAAACTCTCGTGTAAAAAACACGATGTTACATGTTAAAAGGAGTTTACCTTAAACTTGGTGCATGAGTCATAGTCAGGGTCGCTGATCTTCTTAAATGTCTTATCTCAAGTGTTGTTTTTGTAATGCTATGACAACTAGTATGTACACATTAATTAACGTGGCAATGATGATAAGGTAAGAAATCTATCACAGCGTGACCACCCCGTAATGCCATTACTGATATGATGAATGGCTCACATGACATACCATCACTTGACTTTCAATAGTCATCATCACATCGCATCATCACAAGACCAAGCTTATTTTTGTGATAAAAATATAGTGTGAAATGTGTTGTTCGTTATTCTGGTATCATCCGTTTTTAGGTAGACAATAATAGGAAGATTAGAAAAGATTGAATGTGTATTCTATGCATAAACATACTTACAACTTACTACTGAAGTAGATGAAGTTTGACTAATTAAAAATGAAAGATAGCGTTAAACCAAAAACTCATATAATTTTGAATGAACATTCAATCTGATGAATTTAAAGATTAGAAATGTGATATGAATTACTTTAATTTTACATATTAGTAATGCGATAACATATGGACAACCAACATTTTAAGTAGAATTGTTTCATAATGTTATTTTTAATCAATGTACAACCGTTCCCCAACTAAAAGTCGATTCCCATCAAATTTGTCACAATGCAGCAATAACAGCCATTTGAATTTAAACTTCATGTGTCATGGACAAAATACAGTTATGTAATAACTTTATAAACATGTTATGTCATTATCTGTGCACTAATTCTTTAAATACAACAATTACATTTATGCATATGCTAGTTAAATATAATCAGTTACAGTCACGTGATAAGTTTACATGATGTTTATAATACATACGTGAATTTTCTACGTTGAGTTCTACTTGAAATACAAGTTTGGATTAAATTAAATAGCCCTTTTTTCATCACCATTTTTTGCTTTTGCCATCACAAAATGCGTACTTCTCTCAATTCAATCCACTCAAGGCCTTCATGCAATTTTACAAGTAAGTAAAAAAGCGTAGTGAGTAGGGATAGTAGTGTACATCGATTAAGTTTGTTTTCTCGTATATAAAAAGAGATAATATATGATCATGAAAATGGACAGAGTAAACTGCGCAATCTTACGTAATAACTGTCAACGTCTGCTATTATACTTTTGCATTTTGTTTTTGCTGTAACGCGTTTGCTGCCTTCTCGTCACCTAACCATGTCCAGTTCTATTGCCTGCCAGACTGGACAGATTAGATCAAGTATAAAAATTAGTGATATTCTGGAGATGGAGCTAAAATGCTATGCATTGTATATGAGGGAAAGGTTTTAATTGGTAAATTGCCCATATTTGCTCCTTGCTTTATTACAATTACACGTTGTCCATAGTGCCAAATTGTATTGAATGACTGCTGACTGCTCTTTACTGAGCACCAGGTTTATAGGCTACTTGACTAAAGAATGGGGTGATGCTGGTGACCATGATAATGGTCAAGGTAAGTGAAGAAAAAATGATATCGCACATCCATTGTAGTAAAATCAAAAGAGAGATAAGACCATGGAACAAATCAAGTTGTATTGTTATGATTTCTGTGATAGCATATCAAAACAGTAAAAATACTAAAAGCTTACATGCTGTTAATGGCGGATTGCAAAGCAAAGAACGAATAAACTGTGGAAAAGTCATGTCCAGTGCTATGGTATTTGCGAAGATGATGAAATAAAAGAAATGAACAGAACAGATAAAGAATCGATAATGTTTATCGACTACAATGGAGAATATCCAATGTGTATAATTTTTATGTTCTGTGTGCTTTTACTACTTGGATGAAAAAAATGCGGAAAAAAGTTCAAGTTCCTTTAAAAAAGCAATAATTCTTCTATTGCAAATTAGAGAATGCAAATAAATGGAAATACATAATCCAATTATACGAAGAGTTGCCACACGAGGAAAAAAACAGACTTTACATATTACTTGCAAAAATCGTCTGGACGAATGTCTGATTTTTTGGAATTCAGACTGCATGGGTTCACAATATTGATTTCTTTTTAAACACACGCCTATGCATTAAAGTAATGTGAAATCCAATCAAATCAGACCAATTAAAAATGAAGCCAAAACTCAAGCGAATTTCTAACTGTTGATTGCAACGTTGCAACTGATATGTAATGGGAAATATTTTAGTGTCCTTGCTATTGATTATGATTACTATACTATATACTATATGAAAGCCTATATAGCACTAAAAACTAGTTGAGTGCAATAGCATGCATCGATTTTAATCATATTTTACATTGGCTTGGCTATACAACAAAAATTGGTAACATCACAATGCGTGCCGGTTGTATTTGTTATATATATATGCATCTTTGTACTATACTGATTGCTACTAATCATATTTACTAGACTATTATGAAAACGGCACGCGGCAGTTATTATTATTATCGTTGGAGCCTGTGAAAACTAGCATTTACTGTTATTATATGTTTTATAATTACAACATATCAATAACAAAAAAGGTTAAATATTTTCTTGCAAATGTACACATCTCAAAAAATTCAGTGAGTCAATGCATATGGTAATTGCTTCACACATTTGGCATTGATTTTGTTTGTATCATACTTCCTTCAAATTAAACTCGCATATTGCATTGCATATATAACACTTTATTCATAGTAGTTTTCATTCAAAATTTATACGTATGTATCACAGTGAAAATCGTAAAAATATATTAGGTAGGTAGCAAAGTAATAAAGTTAGTGTAGGTATTCCAGAATGACTATGTGTTATTTAGAGCAATTATCCTCATTGTTATGGCATGGTCAAGGTACAGTTGGAAATTTCTGCGGATCTCTCACGGTAATCCAATGTGCATACAACAGCATTATTTGAAAAGTCGGACTCGGCCACTTTCATCTCGGTGTTTACTGAAATCTAAATATAACATAAATAAAAATGTCGTAAAATTGCTTGTAAAAAAGAAGGAGAAATGTCAACTAAGGATAACTACATAATGCACTAACTTTGAAAGTGTATATTCCTGGAGTTACGTCTGTCATGTCAACCCACTGACAGTCGATATTTGAATGATAAATATCTGCACATCCCACAGCAATCCCTTGATTTCCAAAGTTAGCACAGGCATACCTCTTCTCTACACCTTTTACACAGTCGTTATCTTCCAAGCAAAAACTTGCTTTGTGTCCCTCTGCCACTTTCTTTCCATACTCGTCTAATACATCAAAAAATGCAAATACTTCCATACTATGAAAATGCATGTGACAAGTATGAAATTGCCAAAGATGCTTGGGGATTCCTGGAAGAAAATCAGCATTTCCTTTGTTTCTTATCTTGGCTGTGAATCTGAGAAGTCTTCGAGTTTCCAAGTGCCATCCATAACTGTTTTCAGCTTGACGTCGATAAGCCGAGCTACTCAAGCAGTTTTCTTCCATGGCGCATTGTAAAAAGTAGAGTTGCTTATCTTCAAGGTAAGTAGACTTTTCGAGTTCTTTGGCGTCTGGAACCAGATCTGGAAGACGGTCGGTACAAACTACGCTAGCAAAGTTGCGTCCATTTCCTGGGCATCTGACAGTAGTTGTATTTGTCGATGTAACATTGTGGTCGTGATGATAGCACTCTGCAAGCTCACTCTCCTGTCCTGTACATTTCACACCGCTTGTGATGATATCTGCTACAGATCCACCAAAGTAGTCTGTTTGTGGGGCATCGTGAGCTAATCCCAAGCCTAGCTGACGACAAACCACGGCACCTTCCAGCAATGTCCAGCCATCTCCACAAACCAGTCCCCATTTTTCTTCGTTGTACAGACGAACCATAACTCGGCCTTCCATTGAACTGCGGCCTCCTTCCAGTTTTACTTCAACTGTCTGGAAAAAAATAATCGCGTACAATTTAAGATACATAAAATGACAGCTTTTGATGAGTAAATTAACATTCCTATAATTTCGAATTACTTTAATTCTTCGTCTGGGAATTCTTGGTGTTGGTGCTGGTGTTGGCCTACTTGTTGTTGGAATGTCGTTATCAATATAGTTGTCCAACTCTTCAGAAGAACTATTCACCCTAGCGCAAATTACCCCAGCTGTTTCATCATTACTACAATCGTGAATTCCCCAACCACTGTGTCGACAGTCAACCAAAGATTTTTCAGTGCCATCGCAGTACACATTGTCCAGCCAATATCTAGCTATGCAAATATTCATAAATCCATCATGAACACATCAAATATAAATTTTCTCTTTAAAAAATTTTCGAAATAAAAACTTCAGGTTGTCTATTACTTGGCTCTCGATTCACCAAACTTGCCACTATGCGTATATCTAGTGACTACCCTTCCATGAGAAATCTTCATATCTTCGGTGTAGCCAAGGTAACGACACACAACTTTGGCATCCTCCAGATCCCATTCATCATCACAAACTGTACCCCATCTTCCATCATGATATATTTCCACTCTACCTATAATATTTTTTACATGAAAAATCATATCAAAGTAGTTCAATTTCAGCTATTTAAAAAATCGACATCGTCTACTTTACCTTCATGTTCATTCGCCCCATTCACAAGTCTGATGCTTCCTTCCTTGGGATTTTGTCGCATCAACTTCCTCACAAGTGAAGCTTTCTTCTCTCGATCCTCCCGTCTTTGTCTGCGTTCACTCCATACCATTGAATCGTGTACTATAAGCAATGCTACAATAGAGTATGCTAGTGAACAAATAACACGTTTTGTAGAATAAACCATTTTAAAAATTGCTAACTTAAGTTAAATCGTCTGATTAAAAAAATAAAACAATTTGCGCAAAAAGTCTGCGAACTACTAAAGGTACAGACTGGACGCTTTCTAAACTGATACTGATTAGTAGTCAAGTCATACATTTAAATGATTAGGAATTTGGGGAAATGTTTTATTTTGCATCTCATTATTCCAGAGAATGATCAAATTGTAATCAAGGTTAAGACATGGAAGAAGGCCGAACATAATGATTTTTTAAATACTTCTCAGTTTGCATTTTCGCTGAATTGCGTATAAAAACTGTGTGAATGAAGCTGTTTAGCAAAACGTTATTGTCAAGAAAATATATGTCATTTGATGTAAATTTTCCAACTACGTGCACACCCATCCACTGGACTAGAAAAAGATGCTGAGGAATGACTTTGAAGAATTTTTTTATGACTTTAGTATGTCAAGAGTTCAGGTTTTGTTACGATGAACATGCATATCATACCATTATTATATTCAGAGCCAATAATGAAGAATGATGTTGAAGATAAGTATAAAAAACCAAATATGAACTTGATGGAAGTAATAACCTGATTTAATTACTGATGATAATTTGAGTGACAATGAAAGTTCCATAAAACTCCGTATCGCTTCTTCAATGTCATATGCCAAAAATAAATAGAATTTGTAAGTGTTGAAATTCAACTTGTTGCTGTTCACATTTTTGTAATTACACGATTTATAATTACCTATAAAAACAGTCATTCCATAAATACTTGTCAACGCATATAATTTACAATATAGTGTAAATGAAATAACAGTGATAAATTAAGATCATAATACATCATGAATTTAGTCTTTTGTATGAGTTCATAATTCATAATAACTTTTTATATTATATTTCGTCCCTTAATTTCTATTGCATGCAGCACGACCATCATGATTCAGTAGTTGCAGCTGGTTAGTAATGCCCTCCCAAATGACCCGGTAGCCCTGCATCAGAATTCTGTAGCTGATTAGCAACGGCGTCATGAATAATCTGAGACGTTGGGTTTGCATATCCTCCGAAAGACTGGGTCTGTCGATTCGCTGGGTTTACGTGACCTCCGAATGACTGGGTCTGACGATTCGCTGGGTTTACGTGTCCTCCGAAAGACTGGGTCTGTCGATTCGCTGGGGTTACATATCCTCCGTAAGACTGGGTCAGGCGACTCGCTGGTGGATTTCTAAAAAAAAGAACACATAAAACGCCTTGTTAATTTAACCTAACAGCCGAAGATCCTGCATCGATCAATTTACTTGCATTCTTCAAATAATAAATCATCATGAGCCCAGAAATAAAAAAATGCCCTTATTTTAATAAAAATACCTCGGAATATTTCGGTAACCATCTTGCATCATTTCAATATGATCAATGCTCCAAACACCTCGCAATTCCATAGTACTTCGGAAGTCGGGTACTATCCTCCTGGCATTTCCACGACGGCCTAGCTCAGCTTCGTCAAAGACGGGAACTCCATGATGCTCATTCACCTCGTAATCCATGCGCTCCTCAACATCAACATTTCTATTCCTGGTGACCGTCCGAGGGTCAGGTGGGTCTGCTAAGGGTGGCATATCTAGTCCAGAAAAGGGGCTAGACCGTCCTCCTGTGGAAGGCGCTGCATTTCTAATAGCATCAAGAACCTCATTTACAAAAGAACTAGGTGCAGGAACAACTCTGGGCGCCGCACTCAGAGGAGTATTAGGGGGCAGCGGAATTAGGAATCGAGTATTTAACAAATCTTGCAGACTTCTCGCAGGGGGCGGCGGATTTGTCGCAGGGGGCTGCGGATTTGTCGCAGGGGGCGGCGGATTCGACAAATCATTCGGTGGATTGATTGCACCAAGTCGGAGTAGGCGTTGATGCTCCCTCTCCCTAGCAGCCCGTATTTCTGGGGTGCCTCTGGTATAGTTGTGAATATAATGAATGTGATCACTGATTCTAAAATTACAAAGTAATTAGACCATATCAGTCTTCTACGATACATAATTACTTGCACGTTTTCTAAGTTATTTGAGGTACTTACTCTTGTTCTTGTCTTTCCCTTTCCCGATCAGTTTCCGAAGGCATTTTGACCATCAACTTGGTTACTTCACCAGCTCCAATGTAACCTTTATGAAAAATAGAAGACAAAAAAAAATTACAGCCAAATATTAGCCTAAACTGTACTTTACATTATGAAAAATGTCAACTTGTCAAATCAGATGTGGCATGGCTAGAATTTTTTTTCAATCTAAAACATATTCTTGTCTTCTCAGACCTGCCTACTTTTTAACACGTGTAAATTATTCTGCTGAATTAGCTATTGTTTCATTATATACCAAAGCATTAAACAGTATTTTCTTAAAACAGAACAATAGATTGTGTAACTAAATAAATCAAACGGTATTCATTTCTCAAAATATAGTATGTACCAACAACCCGAATTTGCAAGGTAAATCAAGCTTTTGAAAACAAAACGGCGACGATGAGTTTCATGTGTCACACAATAAAACCTCTTCAAAACATACTTTTGTAAATTTTGTAATATGAATGCAATATTATTTCGATGGAGATAAACATACATTCCCGGAATTTATATTTATTGGATTCATTTACAAATTACACCAGCCGAGCCCGGCACCATTAAGCAACGTTGTAGTTAGACATTTCACAATGCTTCTCTCCTCTGCTGTCTGTATCTGTATACACTGCACTTGCTTCATTTGTCATCTCATCTCTTCATAAGTTTTGCAGGCAAGCAGATCTACATTTTACTGTGCTTGTGCAAATTCTTTCAAATTCAAATCTCTGACTCTGAAAAGACTTCAAAGTCTCTTCTCTGCTTCAATGCATTTTGAGCTCCTATTTTGCATGCATTTCTCTATTCTTATCTTGCTTCAATTTCATGATCGCAAATCGCAATTCGCATACTTTGTTTATACACTCATCTCATATTTTCAGATCACTCTGCCGTCGCGTCGCCGTCTTCTGCATTTTAGACAAAAACTAAGATGGTGGCTGCAAGGGTACGATGTCTGATCTCCGGTACTTTGGCACAATCCTCCTTTGGCACAATCCCCCTTTGGCACAATTTTTCATGCGAAAGCAATCAG
>JAQFXM010005209.1:0-15425 GCA_034693345.1 Entomobrya multifasciata | reverse complement strand
GAAGAAAAAGTATTTAATTT
The DNA here is from genome assembly GCA_034693345.1 of Entomobrya multifasciata. Lineage (NCBI taxonomy): Eukaryota > Metazoa > Arthropoda > Collembola > Entomobryomorpha > Entomobryidae > Entomobrya > Entomobrya multifasciata. Next base: position 15,405 of record JAQFXM010005209.1, on the reverse strand, counting down.
AAACGAAGAAAAAGTATTTAATTTAAACGAAGATAAAGTATTTAATTTAAACGAAGAAAAAGTATTTAATTTAAACGAAGAAAAAGTATTTAATTTAAACGAAGATAAAGTATTTAATTTAAACGAAGATAAAGTATTTAATTTAAACGAAGATAAAGTATTTAATTTAAATGAAGAAAAAGTATTTATTTTGAATGATTCAATTCAATTTATTTTAAGTTTTCAATTTAAGATTTAAAGGAAGAAAAGGTATTTAATTAAAAGGAAAGTGAATTAATTCAAAAGTAATAAAATAAGTGGATGTCTTACTCATCCCAGCATGGAAAGCATCCGCGGGCAAATGTGGGCTCAAACTTAGTTAAAAAATGCCATCGATCCTCACCATTAGGACCAGTGTACTTTGACTTGAAGAAGCCCTTAAGATTATCAGCAACTTTGCCAGAGTATTGAATGGATAGTTGGCCAGTGCCCTGGGATAAGGAAGAGGAAAAGTTGATTTTGAGCAGCTCCTGCTCCTTCACCAGAAAGTAGAGGTCGGGGATAAGGGGCTCCTTAGAAGAAGGGGTCGAGTAGGAGACGTGATTCACTTGGAACTCAGTGGCGTTCAAGGTAACACAGTCAGTGGACTCCTTGATGAGAATGTCGATGAGAGCGGTGGCTTTGAACGTGTGGCTTGTCCAGTCGGGTTCAAAGGTTAACGCGTAGTTTACCGGGACCACGTGATCAGGGAGCCTTTGAAAAGGGACTGCAGCTGCTGCTGCTGCTGCTCCAGTTGTCCCATTTTTAGCAGGAGCTGCCATGGTACTCGAAGTTCTGGTCACAAATAATTGATATTTAGCTAATGTGGCTACGGCAATTAAACTGCTGGTGGATCTGGACCACTGCTGCGAGTGAACAAATGTCACTGACAAGTGAGGAGGCTGATGATAAGTCAGCTGACGTCGTAGTGTTCCCACAACTTGTTTGACTATCACTACAATTTAGAATCAATGACAAGTGGTTTCAGTTATCTTAAGTTTAACTGGCAATATCAGTGACAGATAAGATGGTTGGATGATAATGAATTGATTGGAATTGAATTAGTGAGAAATAGATACATACCCATTTACAAGTTACAAGGCTTCCTCCACTCCACTTATTACTAACCCACTAACCCTCGCTAGACACTCAATGTACTTTGCGCACTTGACAATGACAACACACTTTTACACACTACACTTCAAAATGAAGTGACAGCTAAATTAGAAAATTTGTAAAATTTACAATTAATTATATTATCAGTATCACAGTAAATTGGAAAAGTACAAAGTAAACTTGGAAGAGATGATGGATGAGAGAAGAGGAAAACAAAAGTAAAAGGCCGGCTCTTTATACTTGCACTTTAGCTGCTAAAAAAGCGAGATGGCATAATATGGGAATGGGATGATGGTTGATGGTGAACAGGTGATTTGAGAGATGAGAGATGAAAGATTGAGAGATGAAAGATGATTGTGTTTGCTTGGCTCTTTTGTGCATGCGTTGTTGTAGCAGGTGCTTTTGCAGGCGGAGGAGGAGGGGACTTGGAGGGATTAATATCTTGTGAGGAGGAGGGCATATCCAAGTGTTGGAGAGGAGAGATGGCACAATCTGCAGCGGATCTGGTTTATGTGGACTTCGAAATTTTCGGAAGGGTGCAAGGGGTATTTTTTAGAAAGGTAAATAATTGTGAAAATGATAAGAAAAGAAGGGAATTGTTTTAGAGTTGTAACGTTGTAAGGTTGTAGTTGGTCCCTTTTAAATTGTAGTATACTCAGAAGGAAGCGACGAAACTGGGCTTGCGAGGCTTCTGCAGAAATACAAGCAGTGGGACAGTTACGGGAAGTATGGAGGGATCCAGACAAGCCATTGATCAAATGTAACAAATCAAGAAATCCAAGCAACCAAATTAATTCAATAATTTGATTTGTTTTAATGAAGATTGAGTATGAAGTATGAGTATGAGTGTGGATTTTGTGTGAATAGGAAGTATTGGCTGGAGCACACGGGAAGTCCGCAAAGCAGCATTAGCCACGCAGTTTTCAAGAATGAAAAGAAAATGGACAAGTACAGCTTCCCACCAGTTTTCGACATTGCGCGCACTCTCTAGCTTAACAACCCATTCATTTACGCCATTCGTCGTTAAATTATTTTAAAATTAATTGCCGCTTATTATTATGATACACGATTACTATTATTACCTGCGTCGACGTCATGTATTCATTCATTACCAGATTGCAACATTGTATAATTGTATTGTAGACCAGAGTGGATTGTAAGATTGCACTTTTAAGTATTTTGAGAATTACTACATTTACATTATATCATTGCTCATAATTGTCATTAAAAGCGAAAAATTCCAAGTCACAAGTACACGTGACACGACACTGAAAACATGAATTTGTCAAAAACTGAATTTTGAATGCAGTTTTTTGCGTTATTTGTCTCGGCATAGTGCTTAGTTTGCTTAGGTTCTCGTTTGATTTAAATGGTAGCTGAAAAGTGCATGTCTGGTTGTCATAGAGTATTCGCCTCTTCTCCTTTTTGGCGCAAACCAAATGGATTTTTTCCCAAGAAAGCAAGCAGAGCTGATATAGAAGTAAGCATGTGGCTCTGTGGCTGTTCAGCTAAAAAACATAAAGCATCCCATACATGTACCATGTACCACACGTGTGAATCTATTCCGAGGAAGAGTATGTGCATTTAAAAGTTTTTAATTAAAGTAAACTTAAGTCAGTTAGGAATTTAATTATGGCGGGTGGTCTGATTAACGGGAAGTTAAAGAAAAAGAAGACATTAGTTAACAAATCTGTCAAGTCTCCTGAGCAGTCACCTAAGCAAACGAACAAAAAGATTAAGTTGAATGGTGTAACAGATATATCTGGTGGAGGGAATGGACAGATTAATGTTGTGGAGGGATGCTTGGAGGGCATGACCTCTGCAGAGCTGACAATGGTTAGGAAGCTAGCCGGAAATGACCCTGTAGTCCGAAAGAAAACGATGAGAAAGCTGAGGAAATGGCTGACTGTTCTGGCACAAAGAGTACCTGATAACACAGAAGGTAATTAATTTAAAGTTAATTAATTTAATTACTAGTTAGTAAACATGTTTAATGTACATAGTTAATTTTTATCTGTTTATTTATTTTAGAAGCAAGAATTAAAGTGGAGCCAAATTTTGTTCGCGTTTGGAAGGCGCTTTTTTACTGCATGTGGATGGCTGATAAACCTTTGCCTCAGGTGAATCTACCTCACTTACTTTAATTTGACTTACTAAATATTTATAATGGGGAAATTTGTCAACTAATTTGGTAATTGTATTAATTTTAAAGGAGCAACTAGCTGAGAGCATTTCGGACCTTCAGAGTATTTTTGCTGGAAAGACTGCGCCGTTCCTTCTCTTTGTCGAATGGTTTCTCAGGACAATCGCTCGGGAGTGGAGTTGGATTGATAGGTTTCGAATGGACAAATTTATGATGGTAAATTTAAATGTTCATTAGTCGACTTTAGATAATGGTTAAATTGTGGAGGGTTGATTTAATGAGCTTGCTTTTATTTAATCTGTAGCTGTTTCGAAGATTTTTAAGGAAAAGTTTGTTGGTGATGCAGACGAAAAAATGGGGCAATGAGGTGCTGGATGGCTACCTCAAACTCATTTCCATTCACATTTTCAACCGAAGGCCTGCCCCATCCAAGAAGGCACTAAAAGGCGTGCTGAAGCATGTACCCGAGACAAATGCGCCACTGGGACTTCAAGTCCACTTTACTGATATTTTCATGGAGGAGCTGGCAAAGGTGGGCGGAGGAGATGAGGAGGAGGGCGAGGGCACGTTGAAGTGGGCGAAAATCTTAAAGATTTTAAGGGTGTTCATGTATGAGTTGGGACACAGCGGGGATGACAGGCTGTTGGAGGAAATTAGGGAGCGAATATTTAATCAGCTGATGAAGCAAAGTGATGTGGGCATTGATTGGCAGGAGGAGATGATGGGCCTTGGAGGGGAGTTGGAGGGGGAGGATGAGGGGGAGGATGAGGAGGATCAAGAGCAAGACGAGGTGGAGGGAGGTTTGCAGGAGGAGGAGAAGGATGAAGAGGCGAGTGGGGAACTTGATACGAGGGCGGGGGCAGTGGATGTGGTGCTCCCTCAGCTGCAGGTTGACTATGGCAAGTTGGTAGAGAAGCTGGTTGAGTTCGGGGGACAAAAGGAGGTGAAGCTGAAGAACAGGAGGATACTCTATGGACTGGCAAGTCAGTTCAGAGAAATCACCGAGGGAAAATATCCACTTGCTGTGCAGGAGGATCCAGAGCTGAACAAGCCGGCGGTGACGAGGAAGGAGGTGAAGAGGAAGGTGCAGGAGTTGATGGAGGAGGAGGAGAGGAGGCTGGGCGCGGATGGGGGCAAGGGCAGAAAGAGCAAGAAGCAGAGGAGGAAGGAGATCAAGAGGCTGAGGATGTTGGAGATGGATGCCCTTGTCCCCCCTCCAGAGGAGTTGAATGAGACGAATGAGAGTCAGGGGAGCGAGGATAACTCTAAGTATATTCAGGATGAGGAGCTACTCGACCATGTAGCGGATAATTACATGAGTTATTTGGAGGAAGGGATGGAGGGAAGGGAAGAGGAGGAAGATGATGATGGAGGTGATCAGCCTCAGTCAGATGAGGTGGATAGCAGTGTAGTTGTCGAAGAGAAAGAGACGCCGAGAAAAAAGGGGGCAAAGGCAAAAAAGAGGAAATGGAAGACTGAGGTGGAGGTTGAGGAAGAGCCTGAGAATGAAAAGGCACTCGAAGCACCTCCGCAAGCACCTGTCCAAGAAAATCAAGTGATTGTAGTGAAAAGGCCAAGGAAAAGGCTGTCTCTTGGCAGCGGTTCTCCTAAACTTCCAACTACGCCTGTTTTGAAGGGGAAGGCGAGGAGGTTAACTGAGCTTGTGAGGACACCCCTGGGGGGAGGGGGCATCAGCCTATCGCTAACCAGTACGCCAGGATCCGCTAACAAGAGAGTTAGCTTTGTTTTAAATCGGAATTTGGAACATGGTAAGCTTTTATGTTAAGAATTAAAAAGTTTAGAATTTAATTTTAAAATGGGTTGTTAATTTAAGTAATTAATTTAATTCAAATCTTTTAACTTTGAAACTGAAGAACACGCCGACTACCCAGTTTCAATTGCTCGCAGTCCACAAATCCCATTTGATAAGCTGAAAAGGCCGAGTTACGGTTTGCTCAAGACTCCGCCCGCATCATCGAAAGGAACGCCAATTTCAAAACGTCATCAAGCCCTTGACTTTTTTTGATAACGTTTTTGCCTTAAGTTTTTTTTGAGTTGTTAATAAATTGCATAGTCAATGAAAAATAATTTTTGTTCGTTTTTTTTTGTATTTTCAGTTTTTTGTTAGTGGACATTTCAATTTTAAGATAAGCATAATCAACAGTTGTATGTAAAAATATAATGTTATGGCTAATGACTAAGTAAGCAAGATATTTAAGTTAAGTGTGACGATTAAGAATAAATGGAGTGCGTGTAACAGCATCGCATCATTGCTGAGTTGTATAATAAATGCAAGTTGGGTTTGTTGAACTCACTACTTTGTAAAGTAGGCACATAGTTAAAAGCAAAGGGGAAATAAAAAAAGAATGAAATGAGTTGAATGAAATTTTCGTTGTCATCCAATTATTGTATTTCGAAGAATTATTTAATGCTCAGCAGTCTAGTGAGTAGAGCTATTCATCTCGCTAGGCGCATAATATATAATACTGACTGACTCTGGCATGACATGTCCACGTGATTCAATTCAAATCAGATCAAATCAATTATTTATTTTAAATGATATGCTGTTAAAAGTGCTTACTATGCATGCACGTTAAATGTTCGTCCGGTTCATCTGGCCTCGGTCGGTAGTGTATATAGTCGGCAACTTGATTTTATTCTTTTCTGTTTTTTTGTTATGATTTCATTTTTTTTAGTAATTTTTGTAATTTCGAATGAAAGAAAAGGGATGAGAAAAACCGGTTAGTTTTGATATGTTACCTAACACAAATACAAGCTATGATTATTTTAAATGGAGAGCATGTCATTTGATAAGAAAACACTCAACTTGATTTCTACCTCTCTTGTCTTGAGTTTTGAGTCTTGATTGACGGATTATCTTGATTCCCAACAGACTAGGGAGATGAGATGTTGCTCAAATTAATCAAAAGTCAAGTGTATCCTAAATCCCAACCCAGTCCACATGTACAGACACAGATCTACAGCTGCTTCATTTCAAATCTTCTGACAAAAAAAGTATTTATAATTTTTTTTAGAAAAAATGTGGACCCGTTTTTGATGGTCATGTTACGCTACGTTACGTGACGTCCGCGTCCTCAGTCAGTTGATGAGGTAGTATTTTTAAAGCGTCAAAGCAATTAAGCAAGGTAAACTGGGTGAATGGATTTATAATTTTTTTTAAAGTCATGTAGCGATCGTCTAGACGAATCATCAAAGTATTCTGGAGTGGAGGACATCAAAGATTAGGAAATATTTAAGCTGAGAAATGTAAGCGGATGAAGGAGAATAGCAGGGAGTCAGCTAGTCAGCTAGTGGCTGGAATGAAGAATTCCTGGGATCTACAAGATAATTGTATACACTTGTGTTTGTGTATACAAACAGAATAGTGAATAGGGATTCATTAAAATCTCGTTGAATTGGATGGAGCTTATTTTAGGCTTATCATCAGATGATTATCAAGTACAGTTTTATTTTGATGATAAGACGCATGTTGAATGAGGCATGGAATGTTTACTAATAATACTTACATACTTGACCATTTTTTGATGGGTCATTTGTAAAATGAAGTGATGACTTTTGATAACTTTAAATTCAAGTGTCTCATTTCACCCCATAAATAAGGTGTGATTAAAGTGGTGATGGGAGAGGCAGGCAGTGGCAGTGCAGTAGCAAGAAAAAGTCGATGAAGTCAAGTAGAGAGTAGTAAAGTAAGTATATTTTGTATATTTTGTCAACCTGTTAGCCCAAAAGCTATTATATTTTATAGAGTCAATAGTAAAGTAACTAAAAACCAAATCTCAAATCACAAAATGAATGCTTGCATGATTGCACTTGGTTTGCTTTGGCTTGTTGCTGACTTGACTTACATTACTACAACATGTTGGGTTGGAAGTTTGAAGTTGGATGTGAGGAGTGAGAAGATGGCAAAGAGTGCAAGAGTATAAGAGAGAGATGTGGAGCTAGGAATCATGACATTCGCCGGTTGTCCACCGGTCCATTGGGACCCTCATCAGTACTTTTCTCTCTCTGTCTCTCTGCTCATTCGATTGAGTTATTTGAGTTTGTCAAGTTGTGAGTTGTTTATATGAACAAAGTAAAGTGATCACTGATCACACAGCACAGTTGCACACATGCATCTCTAATCTCATCTCCACTCAAGCTTCTTAGCTTTCCAAATCCAATAAATATTTTCAAAATGACTTTGTGACAGTTAGCGACACAATTTAAAAAATTGCTCCATCCACCCACACCCAACCAGCCCCAACTTTAATCTGGGCTCTGTGTACAAGTGAGCTGACCTCAAACTTTCACTCTTTTTGCCGGTGGTGTGCAAAATAAGGAGACTGGAGGCAAGGGGCAAGGGACTGTTCAACAATAAATTGGTAAGTCAACTTTCGAAAACAATTATCGAATTTTCTTAACTATCGGAAAGGTGTACGTGATAGTAAGCTTGAGCATTTCCCATTTTTGATTTTCATTTGACAAATCATTATTAAATCTGTACAAATTTGTGATGAAGATTTGATGTTTGAGTTGTGAGTCCAATGACAAGGTCGTGAAAAGGCTGCGGCTGCGTAATCAAAAGTCAACCCATCAGTTTTAGCATAGCATACCTATCAATTACCATTTATCAAATACATATTATTCAATTCACAAGGCTGACTCAAACTGATAGATTGCAAAGCAAACAACAAACAAACGAATCAAATCAATTAAGTTTGGAACGTAGTTTTCCAGGATAAGTGGCAGACTGAGACATGTACTGTGTATTCTGTATGGAATAAGGAATATGGAATACCTACCTTGTAGGCACTTACTGCAATACTGCAAATACCATAGTCAATGGGGTGATGTCATTCACATAAATCCTTTGATATCTTATTTAGCTTTGATACCAGTGCACTGCAGTGCATGGCTAATTTCTAGCAGCTAGAACTTAGAAGCTCTACCAATTTACCACTAACTTAATTTGTCTGGTTTGGCTGGATTTTGATGGAGCAGAGCAGAAGCATAAATAAGCAACTTATTAAAAGGTGCTGTGTTGTGACTTGTAGGATGGCATTAAGAGTACTGTAGTGTAGAGTGTAGACACACACCAGTTTGCTAATGAGATTTACACTTTTTTCTCTATATTTTTCTTATTCAATCAGCAGCAATATATTTCTTCGTGTTATCATTTTAGTAGTAAAACGGCTGCATAATCGACATTAGACTGGCTTAAATTGTAGCATTATCATATATTATCATTGTATAGCACAAGGCACAAGGCACAATAGTTTAATAATGCATACAAAATGTTAGGTACATCCAGATGTGAACTCTGCGATTTAACTGATTAATGCTAAACTTAAGCCTGTAACCAGTTTTCACCGAATAAATACTCATAAAAGAATTGTCAATGCATCCAGATCCAATCGAATAAATATTCAGTTAATCTGCTTCGTCTGCAAACTACAAACTGCAATCATCTTCTCAAATTGCCACATTTAAGTTTAAACAAAGAGATAGGAGAACGAACGTGGTGGTGGAAGAGAACGACGAATGATGTGATGATAATGATAAGTAGGTACTCTATTATACACAAAAATTCATCAGAGGCTGATTAAATGAGAATGAGATGGATGTGATAATTAAATGATATGTTATGCGACACTTTTACAACTCCAATATTTCGTGTACTTTGCACCTCATAAAAATGTCATTAAGCCGCGTGCTCTGCTCCCACCATTTAAAATTAATCGCTTTTTGAGTTCATCTTCAAAGACAAAGTCAAGCGAAGATGCTCACAATGGGAAGACATAATAGAAATACGTCAAGTTCCAACGAAATAGCCATGAGCAATGCTGACTTACAATTAGTAATCTCTCTAATAGTAAATCTAAATTATTTATTGACGCGATTTAAAAAATTATGAGCGTAGCAAAAAAAGCTGCGCATGCATGTATCACACAATGCAATATGCATACTGAATACTGATACTTTTATCGATAGCGATAAATGACCATGATCCACTGTGCATTCAAAGTATTTTTTAGCTAGCTGATTCAAAAACCAAAAATATTTGTTAGTTAATCTGCGATTCAAGAAGGTATTTAAAACGGCACAAGTGCACGTCAGCATTTTGTCTCTGTGGAGCGGAAATGACAAGCTGGACACATTTTTAAAACATCTGCCCGATGTGGCAAAATTGAGATAAGAGTAATGAACAGCTTGTTTAATGAGTTTAATGACTTCCTTAGTTGGTCAAAATTTTAGTGCAATAAGTAGAGTTAAAAATGGTATCACCATCGGAATTTGTTTAACTTGGAAATATTTTTGGGGTTGAGCGGATGTGCGTCATGCTTTGTACTTGTTAAACATTAAAAGCAAAGTTCATGAGGAAAATGTAACCTTGCCAACCTTGCTGAATGACTGAATGACAATGCATTCAATTTTAAGAGAATGTAGAATGCGTAGCGTTTGATGTTAGATGTTCAAGTGAGTTTCTGTTAGCTGAGTCAATAATTGTAAAAAGCAAATAGTCCAGTTCATTATTTATCCGAATCCACTTGACACCTTCCTCCACCCATGCATGCATAATATTATTAGCCCATTTATCCAGCAAGCAAAAAGCGAAGCTAATCAAAAGATTCGAGATGTAAAGTGGTGTCGCGGCATGGCATCTATAGTTAGCTGGAGTGGTGTGCCTCTGCCTCTGTTGGATTCTCAATTAAACCAGATACACCCACACAAAACAGGCATTCCTGTCAAATACGCAATTAAATAAATTAACTGCTAAGCAGAAGCCGACCATGCATTTTGAACCTACTAAATCACCAATCGTTAATCATCAAGTTCTGCAGCAAGTTTAATGAAAATTGAAAGACAAAAATGAAGCAACTCAAATGAGTGGAGTAAAGACTGAAGCATGGTTTGTGATGACACGAGGCAGAGATTTGCACGTCGCTGGCGCTGGTGTCGCAAAAATTATATTTAGGCACGCACAGTACTGAGTACATCAACTACATGACTACATTCATCATTCTCAGACACATCATAAATTTTATTAACAAAGTTATCAATTCTGCTCTTCACGAATGAACGAACGAGATAGCCATAGAGGTAGCTGATTGATAAGTGTTATTGATGTGTTGAAAGTTAAGTTAAAATTTATCGTTTTATGGACAAGTTCTCAGCTCTCTCTCTAATAGTAACATCGTGTTCAAACTCTATCAAATCGTACAAAGAATTTAAATCAACTTGATACAATTCTTTAAGAAAATACATGCATAAACAAATAAATAAATCATCACAACAATTTGTCATTTTTTATCAATTTCGTTGAAAAACCTGTGCATTGCATTCATTAAAAAGATCCATCCACGCAGATCACATTGAATGCAAACCTTGCCAGTATTTACGATTTTTATGTCTTCTCCTATGACGTAGCGTGATAGAAACGAGGTTTCCATTATTTTACCAATTTTGCAAGAGAAAAGAATTATTAAGTTATGAAGCCATATATTTAGGATGAGAACATGTTCAATACAAAAGCCAAATTAGAAGAACAAAGAACAAATGCCATTCTAATCCGTTACTCTCTAACTATTTTGTACGGATTCTTTTCTTTTCGTTTCCTATTGAAAAGATAGATGTGTGATGTATACACGTTCATGTGCAATATGGTTTTTGATTTTGATAGTGTGCATGTTGTTGCTTTTTGAATAGTGTGAGGAGAGGAGGTGGCATTAGTTGTTAGTACAGATTTGAAAGAAGCATGTGTTTGCTGCATGCATCATGGAATGGAACCAACTTTTTCACATACGTACATACATTTGTAGCATAAGTAATGATAATAGCATGCATGTATACTGCTATTAGTCATGCTATAATATCTGCTCAGTTCCATCCGATATATTGTTCCAAGTTTTGGAACTTGGACAGTATTTCCAAGTAAAATTATTCTATCAGCGGTCATGCAGGAATGAAGGAGAAACACTTTAAATCTTGTTTCATAATTTAGTCTACTGCGTAGTTGGACACGTTTTCTTGCAAAATGCAAAATAAAACTTAAACTATACGCTTCAAAATACTCAAAGATCTCATTTAACTCTCTTGTCAATAAAACAAGCTCAAAAATTGAAATGCAAAGTTGTACTTGGAAATGAAAAGTACATAAGAAGGGAGAATTGATTGTATTTGGCAAATTAAAATGAAGCAGCGACTAATTCCACGAAAGGCTGATCAACAGTTCATTAAACTGAAAAGCTGCAAGTGTTGAAGTTGTTACAGGAAAAGTGAGAAACTTGAAGTTAGTCAGCGTCTGAATATGGGCACTCTCAAGACGTTGTCAGCTCGCAAATTATAGTCAACTTAAGCAAAAAAACTCATTTCCCAATCGATTTGCCAATTTTTTTATTCAAACAGTCAGTCAATCAGGGTAATACGAACACTCTATCTACTTGAGTCTATTATGACCTATGTCAATTTTATGCAAAACAAATTGTACGGATAGTTGAATTGGGAGCACTTTTTTGCACAATTATTTATGAATGAAAGAATTTACTAATTGTTTGACTATTTTGTTGTTCCGCAGGTTGAAAAAGGAGCCCATTCGCCTTGTTTACTTCAATTTAGCTCAGTATTCAAAACCAACAAGTATTTCATCATCAAATCTATTTTACAAAAAAAGTTACCAACCAGAAGTTAGTCCATTCAAACATACAGGGAAAATCTTTCAAGGAAACTAGACAAGATGGGAAGTGAATTCCGGGAAAAGAAAATTTACAAAGTGGTACTCACTGGAGGTAGCCTTTTAATTAATTTTTATGTTAGTTTGTTATATTTTTAATGTTTACCTAATTAATTAAATGTTTTGTTTATGTGTTTGCAGGGCCATGTGGTGGAAAAACAACTGGCCAAGCTCGCCTCTGCAGTTTCTTCGAAACGCTGGGCTGGAAAGTTCTTCGGGTGCCGGAAACCGCGACAGTGCTCCTCGGAGGTGGCATTAAATTTTCCGAGTTGACCCCAAAACAAGGTGTGAAATTCCAAGAGGAACTACTCCGCACCATGATCCAAATTGAGAATACATTTTTCTCGGTAGCTGAAGCCTTGGATCGGAATGTTCTGGTCATCTGTGACCGTGGCACTATGGACGCGAGCGCTTTCATTTCACCCGAAGAATGGGAAGATATTTTGCAGAGAAACCAGTGGAATGATGTGGAACTCCGGGATTCCCGTTACAACCAAGTAATCCAAATGGTGAGCGCCGCCAACGGGGCGGAAAAGTTTTACACGACAGAAGACCACTCTTGTCGGAGTGAAGGCTTGGATCAAGCTTTGGAGCTGGACAGAAGGGCGGCGGGTGCTTGGGTGGGGCATCCCTACTTTGACATGATTGACAACTCGACAGATTTTGAGACAAAGTTGAATCGAATGATTTTAAGCGTGTGCGTGAAGCTTGGGATTGATGTTCGGGATAGGCTGCAGAACAATGCAAGGAAAAGCAAGTTTTTGGTCAGAGGGCCTGTGCCCGAGTTTCCCGTCAAATTCCGGGACTTTACAGTGGTCCACAATTATCTCCGCTCATCCGGCTACTCGTCTGGAAAGACTTGCCAGGCAAGGTTGAGGAAAAGGGGGCATAAGAATCATTGGTCTTACACGCATACAATTAGGAGACCTGTGCATGGACAAAGTGTCGAGGTCAAGACGATCCTGACTGCGAGGGACTACGCTATCATGTTGACGCAGAGTGACATGAACCACATGCCTGTCTACAAAACAAGACGATGCTTTTTGTACGGGGATCAGTACTTTCAGATGGATGTGTACAAGGAGCCCCTGCATCCCAGATGCAAGGGATTGATTTTATTGGAGACTTACAGTACGCTGAGTAGTGAGGAGCTGTACCAGAGACTGCCAGGATTTCTGACCATTGTCAAGGAAGTGACCGGCGATCCCAGGTACTCAATGTTCAATTTGAGTCTCAAGGAAGGATGGAAAGATAATCAGCACTTTAGCAATCTTATTGCCTCTCCGGCACCTCCATCCTTGACTGAGGCTGGGGAATTGGCCTCCAATGGTAATGGGGTGAATGGAGGGCTCTCATCCAAGAAAACTCCGCCATCCCCTCAGGGGGAGAAAAAGAATGGGGAGGAAAGGAATGAAAGCTTTTTGGCCTGTTGCGATGAGACGAGCATGAAGCATCACGTTTTAGCGGAGGGATTTAAAGGGTTGATAAATGATGGCAGCTGTGGGCCGAATGGGGTGAATGGGACAAACAAGGGATCTGGAAAGTATAAAGGCTATGAAGGGGTTGGGGTGGATGGGGTAAGAGATGAAAATGGACATAAGAACGGGGATGGATTGGTGAAAAATGGCCAGAATATTCAGCAAAAGTTGATTGCTGTAAGTAATGGGAATGGGAGCGTTGCGACGCCCACTACTGCCGCCAATGGAAATGGAGCGAGTAGTATTGGTCATTAGAAAACCCGAAATAAAGACGGTGGTTAGGTCGAAATAAAAATAAAGCTGATTTTAGGACCTCCTCAACTCTTACGTACTTAATCATTTTGTAAGCTAGGCTTGCAAATCACAATCCATTTTTTAGGAGCACTTCTGTACTTGAAAAAATTAGGATAACGAGTAAAAAGATTTATAAAATAGCATCTATTATCTGTTCAAAAGAAAATATTAAGTAACTTTACATGGTTAAAGTTTAAAATCGTAATTTTTCATAGTTTTGTTTATTAGTTTTGTTGAAATTTGTTGTTAATTTGTTTGAAAATTGTGGATACTATTTTGTGAATTATATTTTGGACTCTTGGCTGACATTTAGCATAAACGAAATGATAATCTCAAAAGGAACAAAAAAGAATGTAGCACTTTATGCTCTAATTAATTAGTAATTGTTACAGCTATGCTATGATATGCTACAACTGCATTGTTTCTTCTCCCAATCAATACAAACACGACATGATAAATCTATGTATACTCTCATAAATGGTTATAGTTATAATAGCCATACACATAATTTTCTTGTAATTCCATTTCGAAAAAATTGGATTATAAATAAAATAATACATTCAATGGAGAAAGGTGGAAACGGAAAATGTAAAGCTACTTTGTCCATTTTTATTTAGAGCAGTATAATAGAATTTGTATGCACGCATTTAGCTATCGTATAATAGAATCAGTAGTACTACTTCTCTTATCCCAGAATTTAAGCATATCTTTCTCATTAATTTACTTGATTACATGAGTCTTTGGGCGATCATGATTATCATTTTCGAATCAAATTCAGAATGTGTGTATTCAGTTCATCCCAGCTGCAAATTTTATTCGTCAATGTTATCTAAATACTTCACGGAAAATTTGAATTGATTATAGCAAATTATAAGGTGATGAAGAAGAGTAATGGTTTTGAATTGAAAACGTTTTAAATCTAGGTTTATCTTATCAACAACATTTATAAACATTATTTTCTTTTTGGCCATCGCCTATGCATAACTCATATTAACATTCCTTTTGATTGCTCGAAATGTCTGCATATATATGTTTTGCATGTAAAACTGTTTGATATGTTTCAAATATTATTTGACAACCAATTTGACAATAGATAAGTATAAAAATTTCTATGCAAAACTTGTCTGATTGAATTCCAAGCAAGTATTCTCATTTTACCCAACTCACCACATTTTGCATAGATCGCCTCTTTCTTCTCACCATCTTCTTCTGCATGATTTTACAATGTTTGCAAAGAAATGAGGACGTCTTTCCAGGCTCGACTCCATGTTCGCACAAATCTTGATTTCAAACTCTTTCGAAAAATCGACATTTCCTTTCGTTACTGAACTGAGCCCGTGCACTGCCCATCTCAATCTCAACTTGCTTATTTTGCAACCAACCTTTTTGGATGAATTCGTGAAGAAACTCCTCCGACGACTTGGTTTCCAGTTCCATCGAATCAGCGTGACAATTTACATGGGACCGAAAAGGAATCTCTTGTCTTTCCCAAATTGGATATGTTACCTTGACTTTAAATATCTTTTGGTAATTTTCGCCCTTAAACTGACAAGCATACGTTTCCAGCAGCAACACGAGTTGCTGGCTTAAATGCCACTTTTCTAGTAGATTTGAATGCGCTGATT
>JAQFXM010005208.1:0-15430 GCA_034693345.1 Entomobrya multifasciata | reverse complement strand
AACCGAAAATATGCCAAATATGCCGTTATAAATGGGTCTTAAATGACCTAAAATTATCTGAAACATGAAGATCTGGTGTCGTCTGGCCAGTCTAAAGCTTTTAAAAAAATATGCTATATCATAAAATTCTCAAGCCTACTCATTAACATGAAGGATTGACATACTTTTTCCGAAGGGAAATGTTTTGTGCAACCACACTCTCTTTAGAAGCATGTGAATACACGCGGAGCTCATCAGAATATGAATTTATGTAGTATTTCAAATACTCTCCCAACATCATGATCCGATGGTATGTTCTTTCTATCTTGTTTCCGGTAACCGTAATCGACAAGTAATGATTGAATGAATACACGTAGCGTTCAAAAGAGATTGTGACATGCATCGTTGACGTACTTTTACTTTTTACATAGTAAAACCCTGAGCCTAGGGGCAACATGAAACTAGAAAAACCACTTCGAAGTAAAAAGCTCTCTGAGCTGCTGTTCAATCTTGGTATCGGAAATACTGACTTGTGTTGTGATACACATTAAGTTTAACCTAAGATAAATTTTAAATATTAGCACAATACAACTTTTGCTCTTGCTCCTTTTCGTCTCCTTCTTGAGTTGGCACTGTTGGCAGTTGGGGCTTGGGGATGTGAACAATGTGCTTCAAAACAAGAGATGTTGAGGGATAAATCTCTTATTACCCCGAATGCTGATTAATAAAAATCCTCCTTTATTAACCTCTAAAATTTGAAAGAATTTGAATGCGTATAGTAAAAAGAATGTAGATTAAATTGAAACGAAGACCAAATTCTATTTTCAAGATGGCGGAACAGTTAGTTGTTTGGAGTAGCTTAGGATAGATGAAGATCAAGCATTTTTGTCACTTTTCGTAGTTATCTCAGAACACATTTTACTGATATTGTGGTTACGACGTACATATGTACATAGTACAAACTAGATAAAACATACTTTCCATTTTGCCGGAATGCTAGATGGCCTTGACAAATGTGGTTCACTTTCTCTGAAGGATTCTTGAAATGCAAATCGTGTGTACCTGATAAAAATTCGTTTCGCTGAGAAACGCAGTTTTCGAATGAGATGAAAATTAATTTGATGATAACTGTGTGGTGGGTGATGGTGACGATATTTTGATCCATGATGAAAGACTTTCGTCTAAGCTCACTCAACTGTCATTCAATCACTAGTTTTCATTCCAAAATGCCAATATTATCATTACGCATGCGTTGTTAGTAAAATTGGCCTATTTTCGTTTATTACAAAAGAGATCTTGTTGGTTATGTTATGTTTTATTATAATATGAGGAATGAGATGAAAGAAAAAAAACATTTTTTTTATCAATATGCTTGCATGCTGAGGGGAAACTGCATATATGAAACATCCTTTATGCTCGTTGTGAGTTTGTGAATCTAGCGTCTAGAATGTCAGTGTATCACGTTTTAGCATGTTGCGAGGCGAATAAGATGAAAAGAACAAAAATTCTTATTAAAACAGAGAAAAAGGAAAGAAACTTTGAAACTTTTACCCAGCTCGACCCAATGTTTATTTTTTCACTTTAAATTTCTAAAATTTCTTAAATGAAAGAATTCCAGCGAATGTTTATGAATTACATGAAGAATTACCACATATGCCATAGCCCAATTATTAAGGAATACACTGCTTCAATCTTGAAATCCTTGAATTCCTTGATCATACATGATCGTTTGAACTGCGTAACCACAAAGTAAATTAATTTCTCCTTAACAGTCTTTATTTCCTGTTCTACGGTAGGTTACGTTATTTTCCTATTTTCCTGATAATCTTCAAACTGACAAGATGTTTTCATTATATTGTCGATAGGCAAGACAAATATTGCCGAAAATACGAAAACATGACAAAAACGACTATTTCTTAAAAACAAAAAGCCGATGAACCTATGCCGACCGGTTTCTTAAAGTCCATATGGGTACTGAGATTTTCCCTGAAAAAATTCACCGGTGGCTTTTATAATACCCAATTTCAAAGTTTAAAATTTTTGAAGTTCGATATCTTAAAAACTACCCAACCAATTTTTTAAAACTTTGTAGCAGAAAATCAAGCTATTTTTGCTGGTTATGGTTGTGATTTAAAACAATAATTGGCCACTTTTGCGCTTACAATTTGATTAAAACCGATTTACATCATATGCCGTAAAGATCATGCATCACTTTGAAAGTGATAATGTCCTTGTCGTGGTCATCTCATCGTGGATTGATGATGTTGGGATTCAGCACATTTTCTTAACGTCTTCTAAATTTCGTATTGCTCTTATTCTGCTATCCAAACTTTCCTACACTTTTCATGTAATCATTTGCTTCCTTCCATTACTCTTGCAGCTGAAAATCCATCTGTTAAGCTGTCTGACCTTGTTTTCCTTTGTGTTTTTTATTGTATCCATCACAATCGATTCTGCTTTTTATAACATAAAATATTTATAACATAAAATATTTTATGTTATAGTTCATGATATATTATCATCTAAAGAAAGAAGATCTATGTATTATCTCTCAAAGTTTTAAGAACGTTCACACGACATGTTACGGTTATGGATGCCAAGATACAAGCAACAGTAAAAGCAAAAAACTGCAGTGGTTTCTGCTTTCAAAATGTTGAGAAAATTTCTTAGGGGAAACTACAAAAAACAATTTATCGTTTGAGAAATTGTATGCATACAATTATATCTATATACATGTATATAAATATATATATCTAATCTATAGATTGGAGTCCAGTCCAATCATTGGACTCGATTGTCTATGTAGAATACAAGTTTAGAACATTTATGTACTTATGCATTAATTTATCATTTAAAGTGTCGTATCTTTTTGCTTGTCTCAAAATTTGACTTTTGAGGCCAATCCTTTTTATTATATGTGCCGCAGCTGCATTATGGAAACCATATAAAAGACAGAAGCATTATGGACGCATTAAGATATGCAAGAAAAAGAAGCCCGCACTGTTTGTATATCGCTACAAGACTCGTGCCAATATTTGTTATCATTTTTCCCAATTTTGCTCGGTTTGTTGCAAGAGTGTCTAATGTGCAATTGAGAAAGCAAATGAAAACGAATTGCTGGCTTTTTTCGTTATCAGTATTGATCCATGTACGTAATAAGATCTTATACAATGTTCGTTTCCAAAGTGAAAGTGAAAACTCACTTGCAGAGGAGAGAGAAAGCAATCGGATTCTGAGAATCGGAATCAAAACGAAAACGGTGCTAAAATCATCTTACTCGTTCACTGGCAAGGGCAGCGGCTGGCTTACCTATTATTTCTATGGCTAGACTTGTGGTGTTCTACAGCTTGGCGATCGATTTAGAGGTTTGGGTTACGTAAGGACGAGGACGACAACAACTACTATTGCGATTACATGCATGATGGTGTGTGATGCTGATATGCTGTTTATTGGACGTTTTGTGTTTTATGGAGACCGGAAGGAAATGGGTCGCTTTCTGCATTTTATGTTGAAGTCATCAGCACCCGAAAACTTGGCTTTTACCATTTCGCGTAATATTGGTTAGGGTAGAATGGGTAGAATATGAATATTGTGTATTAAATTAGTGTATTTTGTAGAGAATTGGCCATTGCAGTAGAAGTAGCAAGTTCAATTTGCACAAAATGTTTCATAATAATGTGCTCGATGACTTTCACGCTTCGTTAAATCCAACTAGGTATGCATGCTAAGCGAAGTGAGTGCGTCACATCATCGTACCATATCACTATTCCCTGCCATTGACGTTGACAATGACAACAACGGTATCAGTGTCAAAGCGGCAGTCTGCAGTATCATCAATGGCTCCCACTGACTACTGCGCTGACTGCATTAAAGTCAACTTTCACTCACGTCGAGTTAGTGTCTATTTCTAAATGACGAAATAATTATGATTAAAGAGATACGTCTGCTTCTAACGAGCACGGTACTTTCATTGTTCTTCAGATTTTCGTCTGTTGCATTTTGCCATATACTTTGCAGTTTAATAAATAGATAGAAAGCCATAATTTTTACGTAATATTGACCGGAACCATTACATAGCGTATTAATTACTTTAATTTAAAAAAATCGGTTGTTGGTTGCGTTCAAGGAAATTTCCTATGATGTCAAATGGCTGTTGTTTGAATGGATGCTTGCCTTGGCCTGGTATATATACATACATATATATATGTATTTTAAATAGTTGCGAATTTTTTAAACAATATTTAATGAAACTTCGTACAAGATAAAAAGATCTTGAACTAGACAAATAAAAAGTAGGGTTTTCTGTACACCAAAATATCTGTCTTTTAGGCTTTTAATCCTGCTGTTGGTTTTTTGGCTTCGAGTGCAAGGAAATTTAATGGGAATCATGCCAATAAACAAAAAAGGAAGGAGACGTCGGTGGTGCGGTGGTTCGGAATTCGGATGTGGATAATAATGATGGCCATTACAGTCGTAATAGAACGGATGCTTTTTCTAACGATGTGATTCTCGGAATGAGAGCCCATTTATTGTTGGATATTTTTTGTTGTTTAAAAAGATAGTTTGGCAACAGGAGCAGTCGGAACGGAAGCCTACAAATGTGCAAAAAATAATGAGAAAATAGAAAAATGACGATTGTGGCAGTAATAATGGTAATGGTGACATAGATTTTTAAAATCCATGCAGGATCTACTTTTGTGTTTTTGATTGCAATAGTCCCGTAAAAATGGATTGAATTGGAGCGGGCAAGAATTTAAATGCGAAAAGAGTAGACTGCCAAAAAATGTCATAATAACCAATACCAATGCAATGGAGCGATCGGAACAAAGTTTTCAAGGTACTTCATTTCCTTGATTTTTTGTCGGACAGAAAAGAAAGGTCAAAGAGAAGTCAGGCTCAGTCTGGGGGTAAAATGCTGGTCGGTTGGACCCAAAAAGGATTGGATATTGGATCTGCTTACCGATCAATCAAGATAAAAAACGTACATTTAAAAAAATACGGAGGTTTTCACAAAACAGTGACATTATCGTTCACAATGACATTGATTTATAATTGTGCCATCACATATCAGCATCAACCAATCTGATCGTGATGACTCATCTCACAATAACAATGATGTCAATTAACAAGGCAACCTCAAAACATAATATTTAGCTGTTACTTGGTTTCGTTTGTTGCAACTAATTGGTGACTTATGTGTAAATATCACTTGCTCATTTCACTGTGACATTAACTTTCCAATTTCCAAAGCTTTGTTTGAGAACCAGTTTGTATGATTTTAATGAATAATGAACGAAGTAAAAGCAGAAGTACCAATTGTTTTCTATTCCCACGCAATATTTTCACTCTCTTTTCACGTACACAAGTAATGATTTGAAAAAATTTGGATGTTGGCGGATTTATCGTGCGGTTATATGCATGTATTATTACTTTATTACATTCCGACTACTGCACTGGACATGTGTATGTGTGTATGAATATATTTCGCAACAGACAGACTGTCAGGTCATGTACTGTTCATTTTCCTGCCAAACAGTTTTTTTGTTTTACGTGCATTCATGCATGAATACCCGTATTATATTTGGAGGAGGAAAACTTATAAATTTTGTGCCTGTGTTGATTAGTTTTGTTGATATTGTGTCAGTTAAATATGTGCACACATGTTTTTTGTTATAGCTTATAGCACGAATGATTATATGGTGTTGGCGTATAATGATTTTTCTTAGTATTTAGGTTTTATACGTTCAATGTAAAATCTCAGCAGCATTTGTAGTTTCAAATGAAAACCGGAGACTTTTTGGCTATACGAGTTGCGAATAGTTTTTTTTGAATGAATAAGCTGGTAAGCAAGTGATAAATGGAATGTTGCACTAGTTTGTGCCATGCTGAATGAACTTACTTTAAATCGTATTGGATTATAAGGACAAATAAGCTGTATTGTACAAAAACTGTACTGCATGGCTCTTCCGGACATTGATTATTTTAAAGTCAATAGTCAATCCTTTCCATTTCTTTCGGTAATAGTGCTGATTCGTTCATTAAATACATATCGTTTATCAGAAATTCAGGTCATTGAAGAATTCATACTAAAAATCTAATGTGTTCCTTTTACATCTTCGACAGACATGCATTGTATATAGATTTTACGAATTGCAAGAAGTAAGAGGAAGATAAGAATGTAATTGATATTGGCAAAATATGTTCTCATGTCTTTTATTTTTTTGCTCTTTTCAATTTATCTTTGCAACTTTTGATTATTTTGCCCTGCTGACATGCAAATTCACTCTTAATTTATTGTTTTCTCGTAAAATGTTTACATGAAAGCATATACATTTTGCTTGTTGGGTGGTGTCAATGGAATGCGAAAGGATTCCAAGTACCGATATTCCCATTTGAATCAATTTTTTTGAGTTGAAATGTTTGCAATGCATTTTTTCTTTACTATTTATTACTATTTCGGAAGTTTCACATTGCCCTGAATGGTCTCTCGCCTTTCCGTCACATAAAAAGTGAATTATTGCTATAGTTCTAAAACTGCCAAAATCTTAAATCAATGAATTTAAGAGTCTAAAACGAAGAAACATTCGCACATACAAAGTTGCCTAAACATGTATGCTCTCTTATCATGTATAAGAACTGTAAAGGTCCATTTTACTAAATTACAATTAAATATCATTTAAATTATCAAAGAAAAATTCATCAACACAAATCTTATTAAATATTTTGATGCATCGTTTTCCTGTTGTTATTGTAGCTGTTCCATATTTCCTCTCCAACAATAATACTCCATTCTTTCTACTTGGTTTCCTCTCAACAAGCCTTTTGAGCAATCTGCCAGCAGCACACAATCTTTAAAAGTTTCTTTGTGTTTTTTCCCGTGCCGCCTAACTGTTGTGTTGTTCAACTAACTGTTCACTCAAAAAAAGTTTTCAATTCATCTTTTGGCATCTTCCCTGAGAAAACATCATGTGTTGTTGTGTTTGTTCCCGTTTTACTTTATTCATTCTTCAGTCTTATAAACCATCCATTTTTTTCTGCGCCGTTTCTTCTACTCTGCATCTCAAAAAACTGTAAGTGTAAACAAAAAATTGAATGCTTCCATTTGGTTTCCATACTCAGAAAAAGCAAACTGACACGGAAGAAAGGTGGTAAGTGTTCGGATTTACGAAATACAAAATGCCTGCATGTGTCACGCGATGGTAACATACGTATTTTTATGCTATTACGTTTTGTTACGTATGAAATCCTCCTCCGCTCACAAAATATTATCACGCATTAAATTCTTGAACAGCTTGTCTTTTTTTGAAATGGTGGAACGAACGAGTTGAGTGTTTTATGCTTATCACATTGCTTGAGAACGACTTGACTTTGTCTTGGTTCAGTAGTATGAAGATAAGCGTGGAAGTAAATATCACAAAATGAAAGCTGCCAAAATATGTGCAGCGAGTGAAGATTTTCATTCATACAACCTACTTTCCTTTCTCATTGTAAGCTTTTTTTAAATACTTGATAAAAAAGTTTAAAAAAATCAAACAAGAATGAGGATGACGATCACGATGATCATGATGTCAATGTCAGTTATAAATGAGAATGGTAAATGTAAGTTTGTACTAGCAGCAGTAAGTAGTTACATATATTGGTGTTTGTAAACGAAAGTGGTATTTTATATGCACACAGAGTAGAGCAATGTAGTGGGTAAAATACAGTGGAAACTCCGGGAATAAGTAGGTTTAGAATATTTAGCTTACCACCTAGTCTAGTTGTTAGTCTTACTAACAACAAGAGAGAGTTGTATGGTTTATGGTTGGCTTTGGCTTGACGAGAATCTGCAGAGATCCGTATGGATTTTCTATTTCATTTAGATTTCATCGTGATACTGAAAACTAAAGTAGCAGAGCAGCATGTGCAAATGTACGTATAGGACAAAGTAAAGACGCTTTCGTATGTTTTGTGATTCTCCTTCTCCTCCGTCTTGTCTCGTTTCCTCCATCTTCTTCCATGTGCGGTACGGTGCCATGCCATTCTCTGTGCATACTCTCTCTGTACGTACATTGTATATTGTATACCGAGTCATTTCGTTCCTTTCGACTTGCAAAAAAACCTATTCCGTATGGCATGATATTTTTTATCACTTTGCCTTCCTTCCTTCTCTTTCAACGGCAAAGTAATAGTTGTAGTAGCCTGGCTTACTCCATTTTGCCAAGAGATTTTGTTGTTCTCCTCCAAAAGCAAAATGAACTAGCAAAAGAGCGTCAAGTAAACAGTCGTTCGTGTGTCATGCAGCAGCTCACAAGCAAATCTGAGCAATCTTCTTCGCACTTGTTGTGTAGGTGTTTCACTACCATTTCACTGCACACTATCTCTTTTCTACGCTGATTTTTTTCAAGATTTGGAATTTTCCAAGTCGGAAAGCTTCGCTTGCTAAGGGTGTAAAGTATAAAATAAGTGTCGACTGAAGGACATCTTCGAACGTGTTGACAACGGTGGGGTTAGTTTGTATTGTGACAGCTTTCAATCTCATTGATGATGTAAGGTAGCAGTGTTGATGGCAAGATGACCTCCTTTATTGTTTATTTTAATTGCCAGTGAGACCAATACCAGGCACACTCATCAGTGTATCGGGGAAATCTGAATCTGACGGTAGTACAAGCAGCGCAGCGTGCTTGCATACATACATTTCTCAGTGAGCTAGGAAGGGAAAGAGCTTTCAAGATTGATGACAAGTGAAGTGAACTAGTTGTGAGTTATCATGCTGTTCTACTTACTTCGTAGAACGTAATCCAGGGACAATGCTACGCTGATTGTGAATAAATAGATAAATTTTCTAGTTTTAGAATCCCATCTTGTCTGATGTAGGACAAAACGTTTTGAGATTTACTTATGTGTTGACCAGTAAATAGTCATTCATGCGAATAAGAATGCTATATACAAGCCAATGCTTTTCCAGACAAAACTTGAACGTGTCACTGGCAATAATATTAAGTAATTATTAACTCGCGTAAGCTTCACAGTGGAGCTTGTATGAATGTTATTTTTGAGTTGATTGAGACGCATTTTGAGATCCATTAATGTTGTGCTTACTCCAAGCAGACATGACAACTCCGAGTTCCACCAACAACAACAGAAAATCCACCCACTCCACTTCGTCCGGTAGTAGTGTGAAAAGCAATGGAAGTAGTGGAAGTGGGAGTGGGGGCGGAAGTGATCATAATAATGACAGTGGTGGTGGTAAAGAGAACAAAGTTAAAGAAGGTTCGGGTAGTGGTACAGAAACAAATCCTACAAATCACGGAAAGAGTTCCAGCTCTAACTCGAGTAAACATTCGAACAAATTTGAGCATGCATCCGGGCTAATAATTCCGGTTGACCGAGATGTAGCCGTGGCCGCGGCAGTGGCGGCATCCGCTGCTGCCATGGTTGCCGCAGCTGCGGTCAAAGCGGAAAAAAAGGAGGAGGAAAATGAGGAGCTCCATACAGACGACCATCTTAGTGGACATCTGAGTAGCTCTCCCGAGGACAATAACAGGTATGCTAGAAAGTCCAAAATTGGAGTTAAGACATTTTTTCGAGTTTTGCTGAGCTTTGTGAATATCAACTACATACATATAGTATGTAGTTGGCTTGCATGAGAAACCACGATAATATTTTCTATTTTCTTTCCTTGAAAACATTCTGCCAAAATTGAAAGAAATATTTTCTACTTGGAATCACCATCAGTACCACTATCTGCTAAAATTAGAAATTGTCTGTTGTCTTGTTAGTCTTGAGCGAGTAGTTTTCCTGCAGATGTAAAATATGCAACTCATTTAATTTATTTACGACTGGCTAGACATTTCTGTCAAAGTTGTGCTCGAGTTAGCAGGAACACACCTGCAGGAAAAGATCTACCAATGCGTCGTGTCGTGTAAACTGCTGCAAAAACGTACACAAAGAAAGTTTAGCGTGAATCGAAAACCAGGACAGTAGCCTGGCCTGGCACACGTGTACGCTTGCAAAGTTTATATTTTGTACTTTCATACGTATAAGTATGGATGAAAATTTCTTACACAACAGTGGATATACTCTATGCATGTATTTGTATTTGTAGATTAAAGCTGTTGTACTTGGTAAGATTATGCAACGTTAAATAAATCTACGAAATATAAAAATGTTTAGTGCCAAGCAACTCTAGAAGCGAAAAAATTTGTAATGAATATTTAAATGATGATAGTAGCTATAAACAATTCTGGCAATTCAATGCTGCACTACTTCTCTGTGAAATGTTATGTTGGTCTAGTTAACACTCGATTCTGTTTACTTCACATGAAGATGACAAAAATATGTAATTTTCTATGTACAATGTAAGTGTAGTATAGAATAAAAAAAACTTTCCTTTACATTCTTTCCCTTTACACTTGCTGCATGAGTTGGTAGGTAGTTGTAGTTAATACAAATCAGACTAAAAAATGAAAGTGTAGAAAGATAGATACTAAAGGTTGCGTGCAAATATAACTCATATTTTGTGAAAATGGAAGGAGTTGGCTAAACTGTACTGTAATCAACCAGAAGGAATTCCGTCAGTTGCAAGACATTTCACGCACACATACACACATTTTCACTTGCTATGTATGCTACGTTACGTAACATCACAGGTCATACACGCGACACCATCTGAAAATCTTTAATGCTCTTCTCAACTCATTTTATTCCTCTCTCTTTTGTTCTTCCATCTTTGCTCTGAGGGGCAGAGTCTAGAGAATCGCCGTTTCGTGGTTTATGGATGGGTGTCCTTTTCCCAGCACATGACCGGGAAAAGAGGACACTCTACTTTTTCGTAACGCACTATATAATTTCACTTTGTTACAATGCAAAGCAGCTAGCTGTGAACATGGAACGCATTCTTAAAATATATTTAGTTCGAAAAAAATGAGACTTGTGCTTGAAGAATGAATAGGAAGAAACAGTTTCCTTCCTTCCAGCTCTAAAGAAAGTAAGCACCTTGCAGGCAGAGCTAGAGGGGTATGGCGTATGGCTGACCTATTTCTCTCTTCATCTATTTTACCATCCCATTTCACTTTCATCACAGAACTTGTGAACTTTCTTGTATATCCTATCTCCTATCTCTCTTCGACTATACTATTTGTAAAGTGAGCCGAAGAGCCAAGCCCAAAGTTTTAAGATAACTTGGTTTTCCAATTTCACGAATTGTAAAACTTGCTTCATAACCATTTTGGTTTATCCTTGTACAGTGACTAAAAATGTTGTTGCTGGTTTGTACAGCGGAGCATCACCGTCTTTTTCTAACTCAATTGACTGAACTTATATCCCATTCCTATCCATATGTATCTCTTCATCCTTCAGTTCAAGTACGATGATCCAAAATGATAATGACACTTGGACGTTTTGTGTTTGTCATCAAGTTCCACACATTACAAATTTTTCCTTCTATGTCATACTATGTAGCACACAATCATTATATTGTGATTTGTGATTCGCTGAGACTAAATGAATGAAGGTCGGTAAATGATTCAGGGGACCGGCATCACGTAACCTTAAAAAACATGACATTCAACAAGCATGCAGACACAAGGAAAAAAGGGAAATGTTTTTTTTACTTGTGTCGGTCTGCGTAGTTTGACTTGAATTTTTGAATGAATGAAAACATCGACTAAAATCATTTGTCAACATTTCAGATTTTTCGGATAAATAGCAATTGATTGAGTGGAAAAATTGTAGAAAATTAGCATGTACTATATACTAGCGTTCTTAGTTTGTTCATGTGTTATTATGTGTTATTATGTGGCATTATGTTTGCATATGCGCTTATTTGTTTTTTATAGCCTCGAGGTTGTCAGCCATTTATTGCTCCCCAGCTTGCCGTTAGCCTTGTGGAAGAATTTCGAAAGTTTATCTCTCTCACATACCCGTGTAAAAACGTGTTTTGACAGGGCACTTTGTTCTGTGTGTTGTTGTTTGCGTTTATGCAGAATGTATTGCATTTTGTTTATAAAACCTTGGAACTACTACTCAGAAAATTCTTTCCGGTGCGGTATGGGTTGTTAGTAATTGAATCGAGTTTGTTGGTATTTTGTTAAAAACCAAATGAGAGGGGAGAATGATAATAAATAAAATATCTGACAATGTGACGCCTTACACAATCAAAACGGCCATGAAGTGTCCCTTTCCAGGACCCTTTTCCGGTTCCCATTTGACCGCTTCCCACACATCAATTGTTCATATGTACACGACTCGTTGTCCAGGTGCATCATTCACATGTTTCTTGCTTGTGGGAACAAAGGGATCTTCGGCTTTTATTGACACTTTACCTGCCTAGCAACATGACCATGTCACATAACAGATGTACGTGTGGCGCCAGGGAAACCTGGAAAATGTCACCTTGTCCATAATCAGCATCATCATCACCTATGCATGTACGCATTTTACATAATCCTGCTCAATTCAAAGTAAAAAGCTTTATGTTGCTCAAAAAAGTTTGCTTCGTTTTGGCTGAGTAATTTTCCATTGTTATGTATGTAGTTAATGCAGTAGTTTCCCCGCATGGCTATTGCCATGGTAAAGAGAAGGCAAGCCATGCATCATTGTAAAAGACATAAAAACAGAAGGCATGCACGTGGCAGTATTCCACTTTTTATGGCCTTTTTGTGGAGAAAATGGAGGTTTCTCTGTTTAATTATTTTAGTTTATTGTATACAGTTAATTCAGTTTTGTGATGAGATGGTAACTATCAACTATACTATGGTGGATATATTGTACTTTGAATCGATATGGAAGATGTAAGGTAATCCGTCCGAGCAGAAAATTTGTAAAGAAAAGAAAGTTGGCTAATAAGCAAACTGACAATAACAGAATGGAAGCAGTTCAGTCGAGAAGGAAAGAAACCTTTCTTCAGGTTTATTTTACTTGGTATGTCGATGAAGGTCATGGGACAGGAAGCAAGTGAAAGCATGTGAATGAATAACCGTGGGCAAGGGCAACTCCTCTTCAAAGCATTTCACCAACCATTTCAACAAAATTAATTGCAATTGAGCATAATCATTCATATTTTCTATGTTAACCTTTAATGCCATTTTTATTACGAATGGTGAGGTGGCTGTGAAAAACTGTCTTTTAGGTTAACTTTTCTCGTTTTGTATGCAAGCCATGATGTACATATAAGTAATGTCTAATTTCTGTAGTCTGCAATGAACAATACGTTACTAACGAGGGAACATCGGAACATGTTTTTATCAGATCACCTTCATATTTTCATGAAATACTACTCTTACCTGGATAAGACTTTGTGGTGTCGACTCTCCATGGGCAGTTGTTCGGAAAATATTCAAAAACATGGTTCTTCAATGTACAGTTAAGGCTGCTTCTAGCGTACTTGGCGAGTCCGGAATGGCAGTGAAAAATGATGAAAAGTCCCGAAATCAATAGTTTTATTAATTAGTATCATTTCTACTTCATTTTGTTTAATTTTTCTATTTTAAAAATGAAAAGTTGAATTCCGTGACATTTCATTGATTTTTATTACCTTTTCAGACTACCGAAGTACGCTAGCTAAAGCCTTAACTGTACATTAAAGAACCATGTTTTGCGATTATATTCCGAACAACTGCCCATGGAGAGCCGACACTTTACACAAAGTCTTATCTAGGTAGTAGTCTTTCATGAAAATATGAAGGTGATCTGAGAAAAACATATTCCGATGTTCCCTCGTAAGTTACTACTACAAATGCAGTAGATTTTAGAATAATTAAGGAAGCAGCTTACCAGCGAATGATGTAGGCTGCTATCTGTATTCTTTATTCTTTAGCAGTTTTCAAGGTGCCGGCGTTTGATAATGTTCTGTTTACCAAATTTGAATGGATGAAGAGTGAAGATACAGCACAAGATGATATTGCACGCTCCATATTCATCGTGTCCAATAAGTACAATTTCCAGCCAAGTATCGATTTTTAAATCGCGTTTGGGAAATTAGACGTTAAATTTTGTATCTATGTTGTTTGGGTTTATTCGGTTGAATTTGAGACGTGCAAGGGAACAACTAGCATGTTAGCTAGAGATCACTAGTACTATAGTATATGTATAGATATATATGAAGGATATTATTGCTACATTGTATGTATATTTAAAAGCTTTTTGAATTGGTTGCCACGTAGAAGATATTATTGTTTACAAACAAATCTGAATGAAAAGTAAAGCTCAAATCAACGCAACTCGCAAATTTACGTTACATTGTATTAATGAAAAATTTATAGTATATGATATTTATTTTATAATCTCTTCGATGAAAAACATTATTTGGTATATTTTGGTACGATATCTTGGTGGTTGGTTAGGTGCTGATGAGATGGAAACTTGGAAACGACTAGGGAATTAGTTATTTTGTCAACCAAAACCAAAAAAAGCCAAATGTTTTGACTTGGTTCATTTGAAATAATGAAGTTGGCATTTCGTTCGTTGCACTCTCTATTCTACCATACTCTACCATAGCACGGTAAATTTCTAAGAAATTTGTAGTAAATATTTTTGATCAAATTGATATTGATTGTAGATAAGGGTGTACTTTATATACGTCATAAAATGTTAACGTAGTAGTTTGCGCACTTCCGTTGTAGTAGAACCGTGTGACCGGGGTGAAATGGAATTTCGCTTAACTTAGAATCATACTATCCACCACAAACTACCCATGCGCTGATGATGGAATAGTAGTGATAGTGTTACTAGTTTTGAATCCATCATTTTATCGACTGAATGGAATGATTATGAAGTTGAATTGCCAATAAATTTGATTGATTTGTAGATAATTTGCAAAACAAGTTGGATAAAATGGCAAATACAGTAGGGCTTTTAACTTATTACAAAAAAAAGCGATTGTCCGGATAGTAGCATTTGCACTACAGCCGAGTGCTTTGGTTATTTTGGGAGTGAAAGCTATTTTGGAATGGAATCACTGTAGATAATAATATTATGACGTGTGAAAGGATGATGCGGCAGCTGTGTGTGTCTTCAACAAAATTAACAAATATAAAATGAATGAGAAATCTTGTTTTGGGAGCTACGTATGAACGTATGCGGTAAAGGGTGCAAACTTAGCTAGAGTTTTTCAGGACTTGACACAATACAATCAATGCGTCTATCTAAGTACTATAGAATTATGTATTTCAGCAACGTCGATTAGTTTTCATTCATCCCAAGAATATTCTCTGAAAACGGAAAAGGTTAAACCTAAGCATATACGCAAGTAGTCTAACTAAATGCACACGTGTTTTTATTGTTGTAGCAGTAAAAGCATATAATAAAGATAAAAGAGCATGCCTACATCATGAATATAAAACACACATGATCTGCGCAACTCACTAACTAACTAGCTGGCTCTTGGCACTCATCCCTTTCTTTTTTCTGTAGCTCTGACTATTGTGCTTTGGTATGCAAGGAGAGCCAATGCAGGTCAGCGGTGTGGAAT
>JAQFXM010005207.1:0-15433 GCA_034693345.1 Entomobrya multifasciata | reverse complement strand
TTTGATCATCAAAAAATATATTCTAAAACGCATTCCTTGAAAAAATGTTTGAGACTTTGGTCATTGCTACAAACAACCCACTCTCAATAATCCCACATATTCAGATTTTTACAATGTAATGTTTTTCTCCGGAAGAGCTGAAGCGTAACAAAAGTTCATTCGTAAACATACACATATGAAATTCATTTGTTCTGAAAACACATTCTCAGAAAATGGGAGGTTCAAAAGATATCATTCGATAATGCACTTAAAGTTACCGACCTAAGTCATTGATTCAGCTTTCAAACAAAATGCCAACGCTCGCGATTTCTTTGAAATCGAATATATATAGTATATATTTTATCTGCTTACTTCTACCACTATCAACTGCACTCATAATTCCCAATCAATACAATAAAATGTCCGCTATTGATTATTGCATAAAATTTATTGCTATCATACTACGATTAGACTATATCCGGAGCCAATTTACAATCGACTAACAGTCCAATGTCCAACCAATCCGATTTGAAAAGAGAACTTGTCCCATTAGAAAGAACATTTATGACATGGGAAAAGTGCACATTCATTTCGATCAGCAGTATTCTTTATTGTGTTGCGCTCTTTCTTACAATCCTATGCCTCCAAACGCGTTATCAAACCAAACGACTGGATCACACTCTAATAACTAAGCGTATACTTTTAATAATACTCTTTTTACGGTTTACTGTAATTTTATTTGCAAAGATGTATTAGATTAAATGCTGTTATATGAACGAATGTATGTACATATATCTATCATTCAAATCTTTCCCAACTTCTCAAGAAATCTATTTTGAAAACTAGTTATTGCTTGATTGGTGTAAATTATTGGTATGTAGAGGATGTAAATTGCATTTCAGAAACTCTTTTTGTGCTAGCAAAACAAACTGACTACTGGACTTAAAATTTGAATCAGATCCACAAGAAATTTGTCAGGTTGGCATAATAAATGTAGTATTTGCTAGTCAAGTTTGGCTTTTGGTACATCCAATTCAACACTTGTGTTCAATTCTGAAACCGCAAAACCAGTGACTATGTGTACCACACATCTAACACATTGAAATCTTTGCTACTTGTGGAGTTAATGTGCTTTTTATTCATTTATTTGAAAGTAGGGTGTTGGCGAAAACATGACTATGATTCTGCTGATGATGTGCGTGTTTTGACTAGCTGACTGCATCATTCATGCCTCTTTTCTAGATTTGTTTTTGGCTCCCCACTGAAAACAAAATATTTTTCAACAGTTCTACGATGACATGTCATATCTAAGGCCTTCCTTGCCATTACAAGATATTTTACTTTTATGTGTCTGTGAACAAAAATGTATGTCGACTTGCTGGGAAAACTGAGAAAACTTAGCGAGTAGCCGAAGGAAAGGAGTTATCGTTATCAAAGTCAATTTTTTGCATGTGGTGGTGCTAGATTTAGAGAGGATGTGTCGATGTGTGCCTACATGAAAATATCTTATTGACAAGCAGTATGATTATAAAGAGAGTGGTGTAAATGTCCAAGAGAGAATTTATGCGAAAATAGAAGCGAACTAGTAGCATAAGAGTGTATGCTATTCCAAACTAAATAAATATTAGGGTCTTTCAAGATTTTATATTGATGCACTTATTATTTCTGGCATAAATTATTGTATAAACCAAGTTTACATCCTTAGTGTGGCAATATAATGTAATAACGTAATAATGATTAATTCCAACTTCATATTACTCCTTTGCATAGTCAATGGACAAAGTGAAGTGAAGGGATTTTGAATGAATAATTGTAAGACTAGATTTTCGTTTTAGAGGACAGCTAAAGTTGTTTTTTCACTAGCAGCTGCTAAAATAACACTAAAAATAAGTTGTTATAAATCAACTAAAATTGTACATCTCCCATTTTCAAGCTATTTTTACTTTTTTGCTGAAATTATTCCCGGAGGACGATGGGCGAATTATTGGATTTTATTAGTTTTATGGGAATAATAAAAATATAATGTATTTAGAGCTTCGTTTTGAGTGATATTAGTACAGGGGTTGTTTATCTTTACACTTAATACCTATTTCGGTGTTGGTTGGTAAATGTAGTACAAAAATATGGATAGACTTCTTATATGATTTTGCATGTCGGTAAGAATTTTATATGAAATTTTATATCCACTAATGCAGTCTTTAAACGAAATGGATCAATCAGAATCAATTAATTTGTAAGAATCAGAAGTATTTTTCCAAAAACCTTTATTTGCCTGCCGAATATCGTATTTGCGTTTATAAAACTGCCAGTAAACTGTTTATTGTTAAGCTCATTTCTGACAAGTATATTGCGCATAACAGTTTTGCAAAGATGATTGCACTTATCTGTGCAAAAATTCTTAAGGTTTTTATATGGGTTTTATTCTACCATGTTTGGTCATTGTGAAACATCTTTACAATTCGTCATTCGCAATGCTTGTCATAAAGAGAGAGGTCAGAAACACTGTTATTGTTTAATGTGATATTGAATATATGAAATTCTTTTGTCTTGTCAAGCATGCATATGCATCAAACAACACGTAAGAAATAATCTAAGAAAGGAAGATCCAAAAATGCAAATGGAAAAAGTTTATGCACATATTTTATTACTGTTACCACTTTGCTTTGTAGCATTCTTCACTTTCTTTCTTTTTTCATAAAATATAATAAAAGAAAAGTGTGAAAAGCGCCGCTTCTGGTTATGACTAGTCACTAAGGATTGTATATTTCTTCGCCAATTGAATAAATGGTTTATGGCAAATAATAAAAATATTATAATCTTATTGTTCATTCGATAAGCTTGATCATGATCTATGCATGTTCTTTTCAACACGTTATATTCTTTCTTTTTTTGTAGGATGGCTTGGCTCCTTGTCCATGGCTGTGTCATTGTTCCTGTCACCACTCTGGGTGTCCATTTGTAAACGTAAAAGTACACGTCTTTCTGCAGTTTTTGGTGGACTAGTCGCAGCTCTTGGCTGCCTTTTTACTTCATTTGCTACAAAATTCCATCAAGTCTTCATAAGTTATGGATTTTTTATTGGTGAGTACAATGAGAATTATAATTTTACATAAACAATGCAATGTGTGTTTGTGCATGAAAGAAATATTTTTCGTCATACAAGCTTTAAATATAAAGATCATGATATGAAAGTTAAGAAAAATAAAATTCTACACAAGTAAAGTAATATGTTGTATACGTCCATCACAGTCATAATTTTCCGACTCTGAAGAAAGGATTTCACTGACTTAAATGTCAGCAGTTGTTGCTGACGCAGACTTTCAGTCATGTGTGTGACCATTACCAGTATTACCACAAAAGCCCCGTCTCTTGTTACATTTTATTGTCAATGACACGGAATGAAATGATGTACGAATATGTTTCATGTAGGGATTTTTGCTAGTAGCAGCTTTTAATAAAACAAAAAAGTGGTATAAAGCATTAGAGCATGTTAGTATACAGTAGTAGTCAGTCTTCATCATAAATGCATGTGATAATCATAACATTATGTAAATGTTGCGGTTGTGAAAGTGTAAGCAAGCCGCTCTGATTATGATTTTTATCTTTGTTGATTTGTTTCTTCTTTTGCTCGGCCAAGCCAAAACTATTACCTCTTGGTTTATGCAAATGATGTCTTTGACTTTTGCCTTTTTGATCATAGTCGTCATAAGTAAATAATATCATCTTCGAAAAAAATGCGATATGATCTTCTTGTTCAGTGTTCGTGTACCCTGTACTTGTTTAATAATAATGGGTGTATTGAAACACGACTTTTCGGAATTTTTTATTTGTATGATGCGGCACGTTATAACTTTAATAAATGCTAGTTCATTTATATTGCACGACACGATAGCTAAAATGAATTTTACAGGTCAATACTAGCTTCACACAAATATTATTGAATAGGATCACATTGAAACTAAACTACCTAAAAAAATTCCTCAAAGCCACATCAAATTCGATCCATTTAGTCGTGACTGTAATGCGGAATGAAATGTCTTTCCAGGAGTCGGTGTAGGTCTTACCAGGGATGCCTCAACGCTGATGGTGGGCCAATATTTCAAGAGGAAACGGGAGTTCGTAGAAATAATAGTAGTCGCTGGCACTGGGCTTGGTATTCTCCTCATGTCTATTGCTGTCCACATGGCTATCAGGTCACTGACTGATTTATCTTCTAATCCGGAAAAAAATATCTTATAACTTTGATAAAAGCATTATAAAGATTATTGTGACAAACCGTCATCCAACTTTTTATTTTTTCCCGTTATAAATGTTAAACCATCAGTTTATCATATTTGTAATGTAATCAGTAAAAGCGAGTATGTATATTTCAATTCAAGTTACAAAGAGAAAATATTTTTATTATATTTATAAAAAATATCAGAATATTATGTCCTTTACTAATATATGGAGCACCTGACAAATTTTTCCTTGTTATGTACTCGCACTTGTTTGTTTTTATTCATGTATTTAATACACGATGCATGTTTTCTTTCATTTCGAATTACTTTTGTTTGACAAATTTGCTTACTTTGATAATTTACGGTGGTGGTTCAGCCATGCACTTCTATACTTTAGTTCCCTGCCCTATCACAAAGGTTTACAAGTTGTAATATACCTCTTTTCTCCCAAAACTTTGTTCGACTCTGCCCTTTTAGTTTATTTTTAACGAAGTTACTTTGTCACGAGGGATGAGCAAAGGAAAAATGAAGTGGTTCTTTAATATTTTCTTACAGCTCATTAGGTTGGCGCCTAGGTCTACAAGCTATAACGGGCACAGTTTTCCTCACATTTTTCTTGGGAACTTGCTACCGTTCTGCCTCACTTTATCATCCACAGCGACGTGCTATCCTACATTTGAAGAACCAAAAGAGGAAAGTATGGACTCAACCGAAAAATGTAATCTTCTAAAATGTTTTTTCCCCTCTTGTCTTTACAAACGTTGAATGCAATGATGAAAATGCACTAAAGTAAGAATTTTACAAAGAGCTATGTATAAAAACCGACAAGCTACTTGTTACTCTGTATAGTAACATCACACATAGCCACATAGGTAATAGTGGAAGTATCCGATACTTATAGCGTTATATCATCATAATATTATTGAATTGAATAAAAATGAATATCTGCGACAGGCAGTAGCTTAACATCTAACATGTCCGTATACCTCTGTGCCGATTTAGATCATGTAGTAGAGGTTATTAGAGGCTAATAGCGTGTTCAAAGATCTGATTTCATTAAAATATATGAACTTTTCCCTACGATATTTACCTACACAAAGACACTGATGGGCCTTAAAGAAAAATATTATCGTAATATTGACTTTTCCATTAGAGGTGCACAAAAAAAGTCGGAAAAGGAAGACATGAAGAAACAGTAAACTCACTGACGACGACTTGTGATTGTTATTAGCATCATTACAGAAAGGAACAAACTGATTTTTGAAAAAAGTAACGTTACAAATGACAATTGCTTTCACAGATGAAGGAGAAAGAGAAAAGGGAGGACAAACCAACCTTCTTGGATTTCTCTTGCTTGAGAAGTAAAACTTTACAAATTCTTCTTTTGTCTACGTCATTCACATCGTTTGGTATCAACACGCCCCTCTTCAACCTGGTATAATTTAATGATTTCATCTAATGTAACCTTAATGTTTTCACACAAGCCAGGTTGGGACATAGATCATGCTGATATTGATTTATTTTATAGGTGATCGAGTGTGCCGATGAAGTGGATCGCTTCAGTCTAGTTCTTTTACACATTTACGTGGGTATCGCTTGGATAGTGGGCTGCTTTCTTTTTGGGTTGATTGTAATTCAGAAGAACCAAGAATGTAGAGTATCAAAGCAGTATTTATGCCAGGTATTTTCGTATGGAACAAAAAAGATTACTATCCTATCAAATCATACTTGATGAAAAAGTTTTGAATGAAATGAGTTATTATGATGTCAACTTCCACATCCACAAAAAATGCTTGACTGTTGATTGTATTAATGGCCATAGTCACAACTGACCCCAATATTTTATTGTCGTAGATGGCAAGCGTTATCTGTGGGATCTCAATAGTTGCCCTAACCGCTGTTGAAGGTTTTGGTGGGCTTGTGATATTCGTGTGGGTTTATGGATTCTCCCTTGGAGGATACAACTATGCTTTGAAAGTTTACACCTACGAGAGAGTTCGAGCTAGACACTTTCCAAGAGCTTGGTCCTTTGTACAATGCTCTCAAGCCATTCCAGTTGCCAGTGGAGTTGCACTTACTGGTAGGTTCAAAGAACTATGTACAACAGAAGCGGTGGAAGAAAAAGTATCAAGATGAAAATATGACCAGGTAATAACATCATATATCATACTTTCATCTTTATTCCAGGCTACATCAATTCCACCCTTGGATGGAAAGTAGGGTACTATTTAGCAGCTGTGACAGTATTTTTGGGAACATCCTTCCTATTTCTGACGGATGTTCGCCGTAGACAACTTTCCAGAAGAAAAACTAATAATAGTTCGATGAAAACGTAATGCTTGCTTTTTTCATACATATTTTTTGGGTTAATATAAGTGTAACTGCTGCTGTGAAGGGGTATGAATATGAAAAAATCATTTTCCCATGTTTTGTTTGTTTTGTGCAGTAACGAGACAACAGAGACAGTGCAGTCTCCAAAAGCAAGGAAAATTTCATTTTCCTTTCCCGTTGAACCCGTTGCTTCTCAATCAAAGCATGATTCAGAAGGACAGATTGCCGGAATTGATCCATCCATGTTGGCAAAAGAGCTTACTTGCATTTCCGAAGAGGGACTCATCGATATGGACTTTCAAGTATTCTTTTTTAAATCCATTATCTATATTGAAATGAACATTAAACTTAAGACACGTGTCACTGATTTATTTCATCCTAAAAATACGAACATATTTTTGCAATTGGATTAATGGTTATTGTTGAATGAGATGCATAATACTTACATGATATATCGAATATATTTTAATAAGGAAAATAATAACGAAAAAGTTGTTAAATATCAGTATAGTATCTCATATCTGTGCCTTTTTGAATACACAATTTATCTCAAAACAATTTAGCATGAATACTTTTTTATATGAAACATTGTTTTTTTTGTACAGGACATTTACTTTGAAGAATTCGCAGACTATTTTGGAGACTGCATTACATCATGTAACAAAGTGGAAAATTGTCTAGCATCCGAATATGATCCAGAGTATGCTGTGTTGATAGAAAGAAGGGCTAGAAGATGGTCCGCTGCCAGACCTAGTTTTGCTCAAGCTGCTCACGCCGGCATTGGAGCAACGGCAGCCGCACTTGCTAGTGGAGTTGTTGGTGTTGCAACAGCTAATGGGAACGGTGGAGGAAACGGAGGTTCCAACGGGTCAACTGTTGCTGGCAACATTAATTCATCCTTGTCTTCCCATCATCATCACTTTCTCGCGCCTGGATCGTTTCACATCATTCCTGCACAACTGTCTCAACTATCCCATCAGCATAGCCACGATGGGAATTTCAACATTCCCCCTCATGGCACCGCTCCATTAGCCTCCGGTGAATGTCCAGATGAGGTCAGTTCAAATATGCCACTAGCATTGGCAACTGCAGATAGTCAACTTTCTGGCTATGCAGGTGTCCGCGAAATCCCTGCCTTTCGAAATAGCCATTCATATGCACATCCACCGCGAGGAGGAAGACGATCCACAGTAGAGCCACCATCAAGATCCATTACAGTCATTGACGAGGCATCTGTCTAAAATTTTATAATTGATTAACCGACTGTCAAAAGTCTTTGGTAAATACATTAAATGTGTGCTTTTTGCTTATACAAATTGGAGTGGCACACGAACGTACACGTAAAGCGTACATATATTATAAGCCCCATAACACTTTTGATCTAAGCCGTACATATGCCCAAGTGCATATTAACGTAAGTCATTATTGACAGTGTTTTTACTTTTGACATGTTGATAAATGTTTGCTATGCTAATTTGTGAAATTTCTCAGTGAGGTTTCTTTCAGCCTGATGGGCTTGCCCTTTTGAAGATGGTAGTGATAAGATTTGAAAAATGTACTCTGTGATGGCTTAATAATCATAACAAAATCTACATATATCCAGTATTATGATCTCTTATATTACATTATGATGATTATGATGATATTACAATGGCAGCCGCAATAGGTTTTCGTATCATTGCTGCTTCAGTTTGTCAAAAAATAATATTTAGCCAGTCACTACTCCAAGAGAACCTAGTCATTTTTTAATGTGAATGTTTAATTTGATTTATGTACAATGCTTTTTTATTATGCATTCTTATATACATACATAGTATACTAAGTTTTGATATAAGTAGAAATCTTAATTTATTTGTTTATAAACTTTTAATGAAGGCTATAGCTATTGCCCGAAGCTATGATACTCCCCGAAATTATTGGTGGCACTGCCTGGATGGTGCGGCAACTGACGACAATATTGAAACAATGATGTCATTAGTTTACGTTTAAATGTTCATTATGTTGGGAATATATCATACTTTGTTCTTCACGGGAGAAAAATGATTTATGAGTTGTCAATTGTTGAAATAATGGCGGGTGGCCTTGCTGGTGCAAGAAATGTTAATAGAATGCATGCTTGTAATTATTATTCGTATTTGTAATAATTAGCTTAGCAATTAGATGCGTTCATGTTTGAATGATAACACGTTATATATTTTGCGTTTTGTGCTCAGTTCAACGGAAAACAAAACAAGATCCTTAAATAGTCAACGTCAACCGGCAACAGAGAATATACAACTCAATTTTTGGAAAATAACAATTATTACAAATTACAAAGCGTGCGTGTGCGCTTTTGATGTGTGTACTAGTTAATGAATTATATCCCTATTAAAATTTAATATTATGACATTTTAAACATATAACTAGACAGTGAGAACAAAAGCATAATACTTGCAAATATATTTTAAAACTTTACAAAATCCATCTTATATACTATTTTTAAAGCTAATAATCATCACATCATTCATCTCATATTTTTCTATTATGTACTAATTCAATATGGCTTAAATTGCAACCCAATAAGAATGAAATGATGGAAAACAACCCTGAACATCAATAATTGTGAGTTAGTCACAATAAAAATATCTTGCGTGCATACTTACATATCCTACATTCATGAATCATACTAGAAACATTTCCATACGTTAAAAAATATTGTTCCCTCTTAAATTATTATAAATGCTCCGTTGTTTCGATTCCTGTACTTTCTTTGTTCTCCATTTTGTTATTTTTTGTTTTCGAATGTCCATTTTCACTGAGAGGATTGATGGAAATAAAACTAGGAACCGTAGCTGATAATGTAGCTTGTCCCTTGAGTTCTTCAATGTGCTCGTACATGTTAAACCCTAACTCGGCTTTATCAAGGCCTTCCTGTTCTTCTTCGGGAGATGCTCTAATGTGAAGTCCTGGAATCTTATTGAGTACAAAAAGAATGAGAGCTGTCATTACAAACGACCACCCGAATCCTGCAACCGTATCGATTGCTTGCCATCCAACTTGAACCTAAATTTTAAAATCCATTATAAACTTATATGAGGAAGTTCGCACGAAAAATGTTAAGCTTTATTTTATTAGTAACATTTTCACAAACCCAGTTTCCATCTAACCATCCCCCATCAATCTCTGTTCCATCCGATGCAGCTACAGACTTTTGTGCAAATATTCCCGTAAGTATGTTGCCCACGATTCCGCCC
The DNA here is from genome assembly GCA_034693345.1 of Entomobrya multifasciata. Taxonomy (NCBI): domain Eukaryota; kingdom Metazoa; phylum Arthropoda; class Collembola; order Entomobryomorpha; family Entomobryidae; genus Entomobrya; species Entomobrya multifasciata. The sequence goes on along the minus strand of JAQFXM010005207.1, from coordinate 5,670 downwards.
ACGCCATGGCAACTAAATAATAGTTGTTATGGTTATATTACATTTTTAAAATTTGACCTAATGACCTAAAAATGATGACCTTTGACCTTTTCCCACCTGAAAACGTCGAACGTATCATCAACGTGCAAAATATGCTTGGAACACATCGCGAAATTACATACAAGTGCACCTAAATATTGAACATGGTTATGTTAGTTATTTCGAATTTAAAAATGCTGGTCATATTATATATACCTATACAGGTATCTTATAGATTTCCTCACCTACTAATCCGAAAACTAAACTTGAACTTGGGGTCACGTAGCCTAGTAAAGAGTTTGGAATGTTTAGATTCTGCCATCTGTCGTACTGTTATTTCTCATAGACCTGTTAACAATGCTGATGTTGACATACCTGATGCCGGGGTAATGGCGACAAGTCCACTGATTGCCCCACAACAGAAACCCAGAGCAGACCATTTTTTGTCATTTCGAAAATAATCGATAACACTCCAAGTAATTCCTCCAACTGATGCAGCAAGGTTGGTTGTGATCATTACCGTAACAGCTCTCAAATTAGGATACAAACCAGATCCTGCATTTGCAATTAACCAGCCACACCAAATGAAACACGTTCCAATGTAAACGTGTACCATATTATGGGGAGGTCGCTCTGTGGTATCTTCACGTTTGCCGACCACATAGGCAAAAGCCAGAGCTGCTGCCCCTGTTGAAATATGCACCGGGGTTCCACCTCCGAAATCCAGAGCTAATAATTTTTTCAAAGCATTATGTAAAAAAATGTCTATTTACAAAAGTAAATCTTTTTTTTACTGAAATGTACCTCCGAGTTTGAAACTCCAACCGTTTCTGTTGAATGAAAAGATATATTAAAATTTCAGCGATTTTTCTTTACAATTTTTTTTTTAAATTACCTATTCCATGTCCAATATGTGAGAAAATCAAACACTAAAGTTGACCACAAGAAAATGAATATCACAGTCGGAAGAAATCGTGTTCTTTCTGCAACACCTCCGAGAATAATTGTTGGTGTAATTACTGCAAAGAGACAATACCAAATACTGGCCAAGAGTTGAGGTACCTTCTCATTTGTAAACGTGGGCATGTCATTGACATTTCTCAGAAATAAATGATCTACATTTCCAATCATCCCATTCCCAGTATCACTCAAACAGAGTGTAAAACCAACCAAGTACCACTGTAAAAAATGAAAGCTGATTAAAAATATCGTGCATAATCTCAAATGAATTTTATGAATTCGCGAAATCATACTTGAATTGAAACTACAGCACAACTCCATAAACATAGCATGAGTAAACTAAGAGAGCTTTTGCTACGAGCCATTCCATTGTACAAGAAACCCACTCCGGGTATCATTATCCACGTGAGTGCAGTTGTCATCAGAAGCCATGTTACAGCACCTTAATCATAATTTCTTTTACTCATGCAAGTCTTTATTTCTAGATTCGATTTTTAAAATCTTTTACTTCAATCTTCTATACCTGTATCATATTCCCTAGCAAGGCCTGACCCATCTGAACGAAACTCACTGGTGTGATTGTCACCTCCAAACAGTAGCGCTGCTCGCCCTGAGGTATCCATTTTGATTGAATGATGAATTAAAATTTAAGTAAGCAGACGGACTCCTTTTGGCTGTCCCAAATGGATTGAAATTGCCTGATATTTCACCGTAACAATATACTGACAGCTTCAAACAGGTTTGGTGATTCAAAAAACGGGATAATAATAACCAGCTAAATGGTCTTAATTTTGAAAAAAAGTTGGTTCCGACAGACTAGAATCTAGATTCCTCAGAATACTGCCAACTCACTCATTAGATCAGGTTTACCTCAACCCCAGAGGATCCTCATTGAGATCTGTGAAACAATAACGAAAAAAGAGGAGGTTTAATTAATACTATTTGCGCCCCGTTATATTATGCATAATGGTCGATTTACGAGTGTTTTATTAAATCATCGTCAGGTTGTCTGAATACTAAACAACTGTAAATCAGTACAGTGCAGTGTAGGATTTTTAAAAAAATGCCGAAAATAATGAAGCTATAAAATTGGGAATTGCGTGGCAGGCTTGCGCTTGTAGCGGTGCTTCATGAGACAAGTTGATGTTCAATTTCTTTGTAAAACTGAAATTACTTGTGGTAACAGATTTACATTTAGAAGGATGAATTACTGAATTCTAGACTAGAAGGGGAAAATGATGTACAATTTCGCAAATATGCATAGACATCATTTCTATTATGTGTTATCATGCATTTGCCACAGATTCAAAACGTTGCGACAATATGTGCAGTTCGACTGTGACTTTGCGTGAACCCGTGAAAATACCGGAACAATGTAAAAAATAATTAAATGATGCGAGCGTTTATGCATCATTGCGAATATAATAATAGATAATAGCTGCAAATGTTCTGTGGGAATTTAAAACGCTTTACTCAGTCTAACGAGCTTTTTTAGTAAAAACAAGCCATTAAAACCGAAATTAACCAACAATGGACAATTGTAGCAACAGTACTCAAATGAACCATTATTCCTTCCTCTTCTTTGTGTTTTAAACGCTCAAAGCAAAACCAATAGTACACTGTTGCTGTTTAGTTGTAATATCAAAATTAACTGAAACACAAAGCCACCCACAGACGTTTTCCTTGCTGGACTAAATTGAATACCTGGATGGAGGATAAGTTATGTACAATAGACACGACAGGGCAAACAGTGAATTCACACAAAACTAAAATGTATGAAAATATACTCGAATCTTAGTTGAAGATTTATATTATAGCAGTTTTTTTAAATTATCATTTGCACAAAAACTAACTATCTGTATGATTAGTTACAAAACGCTAAAAAATCATAGAATACCTTCATTTTCTACAGCGATAGTGCCTCAAGATGTACACAATTAAGAAAAAATGGTTAGTTTGTAGAGACGCTTTCAATTATTTTGTGGAAATGTGGAATGAAAACATACAAGGCTCGCGTTCAAACGGAAACTGATTTAAATTTGGGGTTTCATCTAACTTTTATGCAGAAAGAAATTATTCTGATCAGGAAAGCATCTGGTTAGGTTTTAAAATCTATTGGCATGAATTTCAATTTAGATAATTACTAGACGCAAACTATCCATGTGTACCAATGTTGGCCAAGTAGATGTGTTACAGGAACGAAGCATAATGTATAGGTTTTCGTCGTGTACCACCAAATGGAGAAAAATGTCATTAAATGTTCTATGTCAAATTATGGCATGTACATGGTTGTATATCCACATCTCGTATATATATGGCACAAGGCACAATATTACATTACATTCAATATAATTACGATTGTTACCACTCACTTTGTCATGTCATGGCCTTTTAACCGATTGTTTCCTTGTTTTGTTTCCAGCCTTTACGTTTACCATTAACGAAACAAGCACATTTTGAAGGTAACATTTATTTCATTAAAATCATTTTCTGTCTGACCACAGTCTTTTAATTCAAATTACATGTTCCATAGTTGCTGTTGAGGGGGCTCATTTCATATATTATATTTCACATCTCTTTCTTATATTGAATTTGTACATACATTGACCAGACAGTCTTGACACTCTAGTTTTCCTTTTAGACTTTGTGTTTTGTGGCTAAGATTACAACGTTTTAAGCTGCTGTCCAGTCAGCTTTCAGACAGGCTAGACTACAAATTGTGATGGAAAACCTAAGAATTGTGCTCTGGACATTGTTACGCCTCATCCTTTACACCAAAGGATGTTACAAAACAAACACAATTATAGTTTTCTGTGATAAGTGCCTTTATTAACAAATAGACAATTCAATGACATAGTAAATACGTAATAATGATGCTTACCTACATACATTCAAACGTGATCACTTCGTGATCCAACATCCAACTAAACTGCTGTTGTGAGATGTGACATTCACTTTCATCTTGAAAGAATCAGAATTCTACACAAATGTACACACATTTATCACATCCTTAGTCGCTAGTCACTACTTATTGATTGCGGTGTTTGCTTCTTGACGAATTTTGTTTAAACAAGATGTTTGAATGACTGAAACATGACTTCAGCAAATTATGTGCTTATGTTCGGGATTTTGCCATAAAACTATACAAGTAAAATGGCACACCTTCTCTTATTTCTTACATAACTTTGTGATACTTTCAAAAATAAAAAACTTGTAAAAATTACTTTAAAATTACATAAGCCATTCAAATGTAAAGGATCAAAAGCCAAGCATAAACTAAATTGATGTGAACGTAAAAATACAGACTGAAATTTTAAAGCGCATGGCTGTCAATTTGCAGGCATTAAAATGCATAAGCCATATTTGCATAACTACTTTTTATATTCTTCAAATATCTGTGTTGAATAATGATAGTTTCTGTATTTTTATCCTGTTATAGATTCAATGCAACGGCAACAATATGATAGATATGGAAAAACCTTGCATAGATAGAGCCTAACCATTAGTACAACGTGATGTCATCTACAGCACATGGCACATTATAGACAGAAAAATTGAGTCAGTCGGTCTTGTTATTGTTGTAGGAGTAATCGAGTGTTAGTAAAGTTATTAGCGATATAAGTTAGCTTAGGCAGCAATGCGCATCCTCTTGTAAATAAGCTACTGATTGATGTAGTGTTAGTAAGTATGTGTATCACCTTGAATCTTGATTCCCATTCCCATCATCACCTTAGAAGGTATTTAGTACTCACTTAACATTGAAATTTAATGCAATATAAGGTATTTTTAGGTTGATCACAACTGCCGCGCTGAATATCGAATAGGGTTTTTATAATATGCTGTTAAATAAGACCACAAATTAAAATGGTAATTTACTTGTTCTCATTCACTTCACATATAACATAGAACCGAACCGATCACAGAAATGCATAACATTTAAACGCACTGCCAAAATCTGAGTTTTACTTTAAAAAGGCTGGATAAAAAATGACTCAAGAGCTTGTATTAGCAGAATTACACATTGATAACTTCACAAGTTCACTTAAAAGGACATGTTACATTATAACTGACTAACTGACATGTCGAAGCTAGAAGTAGTAATCCCACTTGTCGACAATACTTTGTAACAAATCCTGGTTCTTAATTCGCTCATCCCTGTTTTCATCTTAGCACGTGGAATTTAAAACGAGTAATTATGTTCATATGTCTCGTTTTTCATGTACAATCTTCCGTAAGCGCGTCAATAACAAGTACTAAACCAATGCACTTTCAAACATCGAGTACCATTTTAGCACAAAAACAATAAAATATCACTTTAATCAAAAATGCTGACGTTCCAGACATTCCAGCATAAAAATTCCAGCAGCAGAAGATCCGTACACGTGTATGTAGGTACAAATTAAAATTTACCTGAAACTGATTGTGAGTGTTGTACCTGTACCCCAATTACTGCTATTATGCCTTCAAAATCAATACTGCAAACGTTACAAACGCTACGCTACGTTCTCGGTGACAAAAAGAAACTGAATTAAAAGAAAAATGTTAGCCTAGATTGCCAAGCACTCCTCATCAAATCTCATAAAAATACATAGTCACCCTCACCATTTACCTACATCAGAGATAGAAACAAAACTGCAACTGTAAAAGCAAGACCGTAAAATTGGTCAACTGTACTTCTCACAGGACAACTAA
>JAQFXM010005206.1:0-15434 GCA_034693345.1 Entomobrya multifasciata | reverse complement strand
AAGCACTGATGAAAAAGACAAGTAAAAACGTTACCCTAACTGTCGTGATTAGAATAGAGGGAGGAAACAGCTGAGCGTATTGTCAGCTGATTAAATCTGCAATGTTTTATGGTACACGTTTAGGAGGGCAAAGGTCAAGGGTGATATAACGTGACAAGATATAGTGGTGGTACAGGATGATATTAAAATTATATCTATGTAATTGATGTTTTTGAGATTTTCTGAAACTAATTTGTGAATCATTCTAAAATTCATTGGAATACGCCGAATACGGGTATAGGCCATAGGTTTTTTAATGTAATTTTGTGCTGGTTCTAGTTAATCATGATTATATTTAAATTGATTTTTAAATTCGCAGGTGCCACACCATACCTAGTTCGTGAGAGTAATCGAAGGAGAATCCTGCACAACTTTTATGCAGGGAAGCTCTACTAGGGTTCTTGGATATCCTAATCAAAGTAGTTCCAGGAGGACTTCAAATTGGAGCAAAATGTCAAGTGTTCATGAAGAAGGGGAGGAGTCGGCGAGTGCAAGGGCCGAAGCTCTAAGAAAAAAGGTAGATTGATGTTGATATTGAAAGCTTTTCAAGTATGATAAAATTCATAACTTTTCCTGGTGACTGTTCTTTGTCAATTATGACTATGATTTCTTATGTTTATAGAAAGAAGAGATGTATCGACGCCCAAAAATATACGTCATCCGCGAAATCTACGACTCAGAGAACGCCTACGAAAATTTCGAACAACAGTTGGAACGTGCTCTTGCTCAAGAGTGTGAAACAATCGTAATAGAACCCTTCAAACTTGGAGATGAAACAGCCCGTTGGATTGCAGTTGGAAATTGGCTACACAAAACTGCTGTCCTTGCTGGATTCGGTTCCATAGTGGCTGCCTTCGTCTGGCCGAACAAGTGCTTCATTAACGCTCCTCTCGCCATGTTGTCTACTTTGTGTACTGGTCTGTATTCAATATCTTGGCAGTTTGATCCCTGTTGTAAATATCAAGTGGAATCCGATCCAAAGCAGTTGAATCAACTAGCCCTTCAATCCTTAAACAATTCTTCACCTGTGGTTCTAGTAAGGAGGGATGATACCCGGAGGAAAATACTTCATACTGCAGTCACAATCGCTTGTTTGGCGCAAACTGGTTTAAGGCAATACTACCCTTCTATGTACAGAATATTCAATCCAGCGTACACGAACTCTGCGACTGGAGGCCCTTCACCGTCGTCAAGTAGAGGACCGCCTGGACAAATTGTTGTAACAAGCTATTCCAGACACAATCCTGACATGTTACCTACCAGATCTGGTTTCATGACCGTTTTAGCTGAAGGTGTTGGAATTTTGGATTCATAGAAAAAGGCCTAAAAGCCATTAGAAAAAAATATATAAGCGTTACGTTACGAATATCATTAAGCATGACGATTTATCGCGTTTAGATTTTAATTGTATTACATGATCAGACATTCGTAAAATTCCATTACGAATGAAAAAGATGAAAGTGCATTGCAAAGGTTAAAGTCTGTAAAACGGAAAGATAGTTTGAGAACTTGACTTCTGTTGTGTTATGTTGCCTATGCGTAGAATTAAATGAGCAATTTTTGTAATGATTGCATGTGTTCTAGTATTTTCTTATTGTTGTAAACTGAGATTACGTAATATTGATTGTATGTTTAGCGCTTGATTGAGTTTAAATGCATAATAACTTAATTTTAAAGCAAGAATTTGTATTACGAGAAATGTATGTAGTGGTGACTGATTTTAAGTTGATCTTCATTTGTGTTGATTCCTACAAACAACAAAATAGCCAAAACCTTTATGTTGCAGATTGTAATTAAATATGTAGAATGTATTTAAGAATTAGCCACCTGTGTGCTACTTTATTATGTGCTAGAACAAGTTTTCAAAATATAATATGCAATGTATAGAATTTTGATTAAATTGTTTCTAATATATTTATGTAAATTTTTGGTCTGCTTTGTTGTGTAAAATTGATTTCTCCATTTTAGTTTGCTTGGAGCCTTTTTTAGCCATGGCTGTCATTTGTCAAAAAGCTTGATTTTGGATCCAATCGATTATAATACGCTAAGCACAATTTTAACTCTTAGTCTGAGTCAGAAATAATATTAATTGATTTGAAATCCATATCCCCTGTATCCAATCCAATGGTCGTAGATGTTAACGTTCAGAGAATGTGTTTTAGATGCCAAAAAAGACTTAAAATAGTGAAATCTTTGTTGTAATCATACTGAAAGCTTGTCTATTTTTATTCGCTCTAAGCAAGCTTACAAAATCATCAATTTGACTTTAGTTATAAGGATACATACAGAAGATAGCGCACCGCAGGTAAAATGGAATTTTAGTACTAAAACAGAGTAACTGAAAATTGTAACTACATAAATGTGATACAAAAAAGAACATAATATATCTTGCCATAAAATAAAGAAATATGATAAACAGTTAATTTTCTCTTCTCATAACTTTCCCTTCTGCATTTTCACCAAAGCACAAAGCAACAAATAAGCTAGTGCAGTGGCATATAATGGAGCATAAAGCTATCTCTGGTGTCGTTCGGTGCTGGCAAGCGGTCAGCATGCTAAAATAGCGAAAGTTTTTCAGACATTCACCTTTTCCTCGCACAAATTTGTGTACTGCGGATTGCCGATCATGGAAATCGGAGAAAGTCAGCTGACGTTAGAAATTCTGTCGCTTTGCAAACAGTCGTTACAAGTTTATCGAGCGACCAGCGCAGCGTAGTGCAGTTGTTGGCAGTGCAAAAGATCGACTGCTGTTTTCCAGTCACTTGTTATGACTTTTCATATGTTAATTTTCCATGATGTTGCCTATCGACTTTTACTTCGCTTCATTCTTCTCATTCCATCTTAGTCGAAGACATTTTTCACACAGACATGAAAAGAAGGAAAAATTACTTTCCCTCGAGAAAGTAACTATCGCCACGTTAGAGAGAAAGTAGACATATGTTCAGATTTGTTTGTCATGAATTTCCTGAACAAATTTCGTATGACAGTTCTTCGCTGCTTTTTAATTGAAGCCTAGTACATTTTATACCTATCTTTATAATTAGGTGAATTTGATAGGTTAAAATTTACGCACATTGCAAATTTGTGTTCAAAGGTAATCGTCCAAAATGGGTTTTCTCCTGGAACTAAAGCTTCTTCTTTGGAAGAACTTTACTTTGAAAAGACGCAAACCGGTATGAAGTTACATGAAATTTGTCTTGACGCTCAGTGGCACTTACCATCATTCTTAAGAAAAAACCATTGATTCCAAACAATTTCAGTTAATGGAAAATATTTTCCACTTTTAGATTATGTTCATTTTTGAACTGCTCATTCCACTGGTATTGTTCGTGGTGCTGGTTTTGATTCGACGGCGAAAGCCTGCGATAGAAAACCCCGCAAGTACGTATAACGTTACCATATTTAAAATTAATCTGATTGTCATTAAATTCAGCTAAGCATAATGTAATTACCGTAATTTCATAGAATATTATCATACAAGACCACTACCAAGTGCAGGGTTAATTGCTGTGATGCAAGCGTTTTGTGATGTTCCTCCAGCCGTGGATGAATATGGATTCCCAAAATACCCCAATTCATCGTAAGATAATATTCATGATTCATGATTTATAACAATGGCGGATGATTATAATAGGATTTCTGATTATTTTTACTAAAACATGTATATTTCATAATTAGTACTAATGCATTCAATTTTAATTTGTTTTTGTGAAGGGTCTTCGAATTTTTGACACATGTCAGTACTGTCGGAGATAATTACAACTTTTTCGAACCTGGCTTTACATTGGACGAGCTTCAGGAAGTTCCGAAAATTTATAAAAGTATCATTGAGGATCCATTAATGCTAAAAGAATATTTTGAGCAAGATAACATAGGTACAGTTTTCCAGTACTTAACACATAATTATAATCGTGCCTGCGTGGTTGAGGGATCATCTTCTTCACTTAATAATCAAGTGTATGTAACGTTTTCTTACTTATAGGATTGAAGCCTGTCAAACTCTTAAAAAATCCACTCGGACTGCAAAACTTCATGACCAAAAATCTTTCATTTGATGAGCGTCTTACCTCAGAATTTATTTTTAACACTTCCTTGGATCGGAAAAGTTTATTCCAGGTGCTTTTTCATAATCCAAATGTATCATCAATCTTTAATGTTTCAAACGAGGAGCTGCCATCACCCTCTTCTTCAGAGGAATACACTGGAGAAGGATTCCTGTATAGCTATCTCAGGAAGCATGACATTTCTGTGGAAGTGTTTTCCGCATTAATGGGTGCTGGAACCGGTGATATGAATTCAGTGATAGATAGTCTGTCCGAGTTGCTTAAAGTTAGTGTCAAATATTTGTAAAATTTAAAAGAATTATCATACCTTGTTTTCTTATGAAAATTTTCTTTTGATTTGATTTCTTTTAGCAAATCTTGTTAGATGAGGGAACACAGTCTCAATTCATCTGTAATTCAAAAGATGATGTTCGTATTATGACTTGCGGCAAGGGAATACCAAAAAATGAATGCAGAGATCACTTCCAAAATCTCGCCGATACATATTGCGCACTAGCGGCTCCACAGAAAGAGTTATTGCTTGCAGTAGTTCGATCGCATATTGACTCAGCTTTAATCCATGATTTTGTAAGCTCATCTACAACTTTTGTAGTAATTTTAATTTCTTCATAAATCTAACTCGTTTGAGATTCCTAATTAATAAAAATATTTTCTCAGTTTAAATCTTGGAGATCGGATGAAGGACAAAGCAGAATGGCTCAGTTTACAAAGAACGTTGAAACATTTTTGAAGTTCAAAATTGCTGTACGCGACTTGTTTCGCATTAGTGAGTCGATGCCACAGGAATACTGCAATGAGAATGGGACAAGTGCGTTGGGCTATGAAGACTTGGATACAACTTATGCGCCACCATTTCGTCCCCAGGATCCACTTGACATTTTCCTTTTGAATTCCACAGACCCATCAAAAACGAAGGTTTGCTTTGGATTGAAGCTAAATATATAAGTTTAGCTTGCTTTAAGTTTAGCAGTTTTCATTTTCAAATTCATAATCTTTTTATGACCAATTTTACAATTCCAGCCAAGACATCCACAACCATTTGTCCAGATTTGGAAAGCCATGCAAAAAACTATTTGTGGTGCAGATGTAATTATTGATAGCGATTTGCAAACTTTGGAAGATATTCCAATGACAGGTCATCAAAAGAATAAGTTGAAAATTCTTGTTCACGTGCTTTACCATAATCCAAAAGTTTTATACGTTCCAAGTGGAACCGCTGCGGATAAAATTATCCAGGAGGCTAACAGAACTTTGGTGTTTTTTGATACTGTTACCAATTATGCATCAACGCTGGCCAACGTTAGCGAAGAAATTAAAGTATTTCTAGGCCTCAATTCAACGGAATATAATCTCTTTATCATACGAAAGGTACAGAATGATATGCTGAATTCTCCACTGAAAAGTTGGTTTACTGCTCATGAAGTTCTGCGCGAGTTTATAGGGGACAAGGAAATAACTGAGAAGGTGATTTCAGATTTTTCCAAAATGACCTGCAATAATTTGTAATTATAGCATGTATTTTTGATTAGGTTTTATGAATTGCATTTTCAATTTTCCAGCAAACTTTTATCAATCAACTGGATGTTATTGGCATTGCTGCCTGCAGCTGGAAAACTCTAATGAGAGGATTATCATTTAACATTTTTAGAGGTTTTCAGACGGAGGATCAAATGCTTGACTATTTCAAAACAAAAGCTTATCGCACAAATACAACTATTCTTGCAGGCGTCGTTTTTTACATGAATGATGATGGGAGCCTTCCAAATCACATGATTTACAAAATTCGTCAAAATGCCAGCTTTCTTAAGGATACTCAATACATTCGTAGTCAGTTATGGTTTCCTGGGCCTGGTGTTGACCCAACCGTTTACTATGAGCTTGGATATATTTGGATTCAAGTATGGAGTTCATTTTACATTTTAAAACTCTCCGGTGAACGTTTTATGGCAGAATTTTTAAATACCGTTTTATGTTAAATACAGGACATATTTGAAAGGGCTATGATCAATTTATATTCTGGAAGAGATGTAATTGAACCTGGAAGTTATATTAATCATATGCCTTATCCGTGTTATGTGTCAGATCAGGTAAATTTTATACTTAAACTGAATCTTGAATCTAGTTTTTAAAATATAATTTTTAATTTCATAAATTTTAACTGGGCGATTTTTTATATTAAGTTTGTTTTCATGATACAACACGTAATGGCATTGTGTCTAACTGTGTCCTGGGTTTACTCTGTGGCAATGCTTGTACAACACATTGTTTACGAAAAGGAACAAAGACTGAAGGAAGTGATGAAGATGATGGGCATGAGAAATTCTATTCATTGGATTGCTTGGTTTATTTCAGCATTTTCTCAAATGTCAATCACTGTAACTATCCTGACTATAATTCTAAAATATGGCAAGGTGCTGGCGTACAGCAATCCTTGGATCATATTTTTAACAATGGAAATTTTCGCTGTATCAATAATTATGTTTTCGTAAGTTGGATTTATGGCCCTATATTTTTCTCTACTTACTGTATATGATTTATGTTTTGTCATGTCAGTTTAAAACATTTTTCTAATTTTCCAAATCAATCAATCAGGTTTTTGGTCAGTGTGCTCTTTTCGAAAGCCAAAATAGCAGCGGGTAAGAATAAATGAAACTAACCCTACAGTTGTAAGGAATTAAAAGGAATATTGAAGAATGTTAAAATAATTCCTGTTTTGCAGCTTGTGCTGGAATTCTATATTTCATGTCATATGTGCCATACTTGTACATTGCTGTTCGAGAGGAAGGAGCTCATGAAATTGTCAGCACTGAAGCCAAGTTAACTGCGGTAAGTTGATCGAAGCAACTATGATACGCTTATTTTTTGAGAAGCTTCAACATGATTTACTTTCTCCAGAGTTTCTTGGCTCCAACTGCGTTAGGATTGGCAGCAAGCTATTATGCGTTTTATGAGGAAATCGGTCAGGGAGTCCAGTGGAGCAACATTGGTAAGCGATCTTCTTTTGTAGGTTTTCAAATTCTCGCAAAAATGGACAAATTAGTAATTGTCAGTTTTTATTTCAGCTAAATCTCCTTCGGCAAATAATGAATGCAATCTTGCATACATTTTGGGTATGCTGCTTTTTGATGCATTCGTGTATCTTATTTTGTTTTGGTACATAGAAAATGTCCACCCAGGTCAGTGGTAAAGAAAGTTTTAATGCGTTAAAAAAAATGCGTAAAAAGTTTACTGCTTATCATATAAATGCATGGGGCTTTGTATAGGCGCGTTTGGCATTCCTAAACCATGGAACTTTCCTTTCACAAAATCATATTGGATGGGAGGAATAATTGAAGAGCAGCTTAGTCCTGAAGTAAGACGACACCCATTTGTCGCATTTATGTTCCGGGGATCGTGGTGGCGAAATTCTCAAAGAACCCCATTTCTACCAAGAGCCCCGTCGGCAGAACAGCAAAGTGGGGAACTGGAAAAGGACTGGCGAAGTATGTTCGAGGAGGAGCCAAGCCATTTGCCACTGGGAGTTTCCATTACAAAGCTATGCAAAAAGTACAAGAATGCAGCAAAATTTGCTGTGCATAATTTTAACTTGAACTTGTACGAAGGCCAAATAACGGCACTTTTGGGTCCCACAGGTAAAAACGTCATTATGAAAATCGTTTAATCAGCATTGGTATAATGAATTATTTTGAGTACATTATTGAAAATTACATTTAAAACTTTTAAAACATTTAACTAAAGGAAGTGGAAAAACTACAATCATGTAAGATTATTTTTTAACTTATTTAAAAGCAATATATTTGCAGTTTAATTCAATTTGTGGTGCTTGCATTTTTTGTTCTAAGGTCTATTCTAACTGGTTTGTATCCACCTACATCCGGATCCGCTACCATTTACGGTCATGACATTGGACTGCAAATGGACGCCATACGGAGCTCGTTGGGGCTATGTCCCCAGCACAACGTTCTTTTTGATGAATTAACTGTAGCCGAGCATATCTGGTTTTACTCCAGACTTAAGCACGGAAACAACAACGTTGACGTTGATGCTGAAGCAGAAAAACTTATTTTAGATTTGGACCTGCCTCATAAACGACATCAAAAAGTGGACTGTCTTTCCGGTGGAATGAAAAGAAGGCTGTCCATTGCCATTGCGTTTGTTGGTGGAAGTAAAGCAGTTTTCGTGGATGAACCTACTGCAGGAGTTGGTAAGCGTTTTAATTTGTAATTTATACCTTCTCGATTCTCATTTTTGAAACAATTCATCTTTGATTTTGTCAGATCCTGTTGCTCGACGAGCCATTTGGGACTTGATAATCAAGTACAAAAAAGGCCGCACCATTCTGTTGAGTACTCATCACATGGACGAAGCTGATATACTAGGTGACCGAATCGCCATTTTGGAAAATGGTTCCATTAAATGCTGCGGGTCCCCTCTATATTTGAAGCATCGTTTGGGTGATGGCTATCATCTTTACATTGTGAAGAAAACGAATGAATCGGAATTGTAAGACATTTAAAATAACTTTCATTTTTTGCATATCAATTACCAACGAAGTTTTGTATTCATGTCTGCACTAAATTCTTATTAGCACCTCCAACTGCAGCCAACAAAGCGTCACCACATTTATCAGAAGACGAGCTCCCACCGTTCGATTTGTGAAAGAGAGCAAACACGAGTTGCATTACATGCTTTCCCTAGCAGAGCTGAAAGCTGGCAATTTTGTTAGATTATTCCGAGACTTGAAGGAACACAAAGATGAACTACATATCAGCAGTTATGGAGTTAAAAATACAACATTGGAGGAAATATTCATGAAAGTGATTTCTGAGCGATTGGATTCGGAGAGTGACATCTGCCCCACTGAGTCCAATGAAAACGTGGTTATAGGCATACCACTTAACTCAGTTGAAACACTACAAAAATCTACCGGTAACTTAGAATGCATCCAAATGGAAACAGTTTCAAAACCATCTATGTCCAAAGAAACGTTAGCCAATGGAAGTCTTCCATCTGACAAGGATTCTGTTCAGCTTGGAGCCACAGCTTCCACACCCATCGAAGTTGGCGATGGGGACTGTGTTCCAAGTGAAGACGAGTCTAAAGCGGAAGGTGACGATTTTATCAGGGAGGAAAATCTGAATGAAAAGATTGATGATCCAAGACTGACACCAAAGTTTCCAGTGTGGCAGCAATTTTGTGCGATCATTCAAAAGCGTTATTTATGTACCAAAAGGAATTTGGAAGGATTGATTTCCCAAATTTTATTGCCATCCTTTTTCGTAAGCGTTGCAATGTCAGTGGCTCTTACTGCACCAGATATAACGGATTTGCCTGAATTGATCCTTTCACCAACTCAGTTTTATGCAATGAGTAAACCTGACGAGAACGTTATGGGATTGGCTAATAATAAGCTGGACTTGTTTGAGGACAGATTATCTGACGACGCTGTGTCCAGTGATATAGCCGCAACATTTACCTTACCCTCTGGTCCTGGTGCGACCTGTGTTTTGAAGTCTCCTTACATATTGTCTAAATTTATTGAAGAAAATTATACTCCGGCCCTACTCAAGGAAGAGTTCTTTGATTCCATGTGTGGCGATGTCTTTCAGAATGGGATACCGTTTTCAACTGGAGAATTTTTAAAGTCGACAAAACCTGTGCTACCTGAAGAGCTTAAAAAATTACAGATCTCTAAAGAAAGAAATTATCCAATTTGCTATTGTGGGGAAGAGAAAACCACATTTATGTGTCCCACCTACGGATATTCTGAACCAGTTTCTTATACAACTGTCACTGGGGACCTTATTTATGATATTTCTGGCCAAAATGAGTCGCAGTACTATTTGTACACAACGGATAAATTCAGGTTTCAGTTTGTATTTATATTTTGACTAATTTCTCTAATGATACAATTTTCCATGCAATTTTCTAAAGTATTTTAACAATTTTTTAGACTGCGTCGATACGGGGGAATCAGCTTGGGTCATATCAGGCAGCACGTCCCCAAGCAGTTTGGTAAAAAGTCTCGAAGCCTTTTCGGTAAAATTGCTGTTCGCCGTGCGGCGAAAGTTTGGTACGATGAAAATGGATATCACAGCGCTCCAACTTACCTCAATGTTCTGAACAATGCAATTTTACGGGCTAATTTACCTCCCGACGCTGGAAGTCCAGCTGGATATGGTAGACTTTATTTCTAGAATTTCATAACAATAAAAATACCTTGTAAATTTTTTTTGATGCCAAATGTGACATTTGTTTTAGGCATTACCGCAATCAATCATCCCTGGCCCAATACTCATTTGATGGCCATGAGCACTTCAGTAAGGGACATTCTGCAAGGAAACGAAGTACTTATTTCAATCTTCATTATTGTGGCGATGAGTTTCGTCCCTGCTAGCTTTGCCTTATTCGTAGTTTACGAAAGGTACACTAGGTCAACACATTTGCAGCTATTGAGCGGAGTACATCCAATGACTTATTTAACTGCAAACTATATTTGGGATGTTGTAAGTTGAATAGCTGTAAAATAAATTTCTCTCCATTTGCTAAATGAAAAGAAATTGCTAAATTTTGCTAAATTGTTAACCTTTTACAGTGCAACTACTTTGTTCCTGCATCTTTCATTGTTGCAATTTTATTGATATTTGATGTGCCAGCATACTCTTCCAGAGAAAATCTTCCAGCCGTAATTGTTCTTTTCTTGATGTATGGGTAAGTTTCCAAAAATAATTTACAAGCTATTGACCTCATTGCATTATATTAGGCCGGTAATAAATTGTTCATTTTAATTTTTGATATTTTAGTTGGTGCATATCCCCTGTGATGCATTGCGCTTCTTTAATATTTAATGAACCCAGTTCAGCATACATATTTTTAATTGTAATTAACTTATTCGTTGGAATAACGTGCATAGTCACTTCATTTCTTCTGGAAGTCTTCTCATCAGATACGGTAGGTTTCTAAAATATTTTAGGCATCATTTCCAAATTTAAACTATGTCTTGCATTACCCCAACAGTTTATTGTGCAGACGCACAACATTCTCAAAGCTGTGTTCATGGTTTTCCCCAACTACTGCCTTGGCAGAGGTCTGATGGATATTGCATTTTGGCATTACTACAACATGTTTCTAGTGAAATTAGGTAAATATAACTTCACAGAATGATTCAAGCATTTATTGTCTTAATCATTCCAAGTAACAATGCAACTGTTTGAGTTAACCTCTGTCACCACTTGATTGAACAGATCAAGGGAGTCAAATGAAATCCCCGTTTGAATGGGATGTCACTGGGAAAAGCCTAACAGCAATGATTTGCACAGGCTTGTCATTTTTCTTAATCAATTTTCTCATTGAGTCCAGGCGTTTCACCAGAACTCGGTCAGTGTTTTATGTTTATTTCTTAAATATTTGCGTTTCATGACTCCATTTATTTATTCTAAATTATAGTTTGACTGATTTCCGTCTTAACAGACGCTACAAAAAGTTTCTTCAAGGAGTAGATCTAACTAACAGTTCAACTGATGAAGATGTTCTAAACGAAAGGACCAGAATACTCAGAGGTCTTGCGAATGATGATATTCTGCGAGTAGAGAACTTGACCAAAGTTTATAATACAAGAAAAATGGGAAAGCATCTTGCAGTCGACAAACTTTGCTTTGGTGTTCCATCGGGGGAATGTGAGACTAGACAAATAATAGGAAAAAATAATTTGCAATCTCTTAACATGTTGAATTGTATTTCTTTAACTTGTTTTTGGTATGATTTTGTGTAGGTTTTGGATTACTTGGAGTAAATTCAGCTGGAAAATCTACAACTTTCAAAATGCTTACTGGAGACACGCCCATCACATTTGGAGATGCATTCATTAATACGTTCAGTGTAAAAGCTAACAGTAGAGTTGCCCTAAAATCGATAGGATATTGTCCACAGGTGGACGCTCTTTTGGATGAATTAACTGCTCGAGAGCATTTACAGTTATATGCAAGGTAATTTTAAAATAAAACGATTGATGTTTTAATAAACTCAATTGGTGTCTTATTGTCAATTTTTTCCAATAGATTACGAGGCGTTCCAAATAAAGAGGTTAACAAAGTAGTGGATTGGGCTTTGAAGAAACTGGATTTACTTCAATATGCTGACAGACCTTGCAGAACATACAGTGGTGGTAACAGGAGAAAAATATCAACTGCAATAGCCTTGATCGGTAGTCCATCTTTGATATTCTTGGTATAGACATAAATAAACTAATTGCAAGTATGTAATTGAACTGTATGACATTAGTGACATCAAAATCTCATCTCTCGTGTAAATTCTTTATAGGATGAACCAACCAGTGGAACAGATCCACGGAGTAGAAGGTTTCTTTGGGACTTGATTTTATCATTAGTGAAGGAAGGAAGATCCATTGTTTTTACTAGCCACAGCATGGAAGAATGCGAAATGCTATGTACAAGGCTGGCTATCATGGTGCAAGGCCAATTTCGTTGTATTGGGAGTACCCAGCATTTGAAGAACAAGTAATGGAATCAGTTAAAAATACGATTATGAATCATAAAACGATATTATGCTATGGTTTTTTTAATCTATGGAATCGATTTCTTCGCATTTTTCACAGATTTGGAGATGGTTACTCTTTGACACTACGATGCAATCTGGAAAAGGATGTAGGGAAAGTGGAGCGATATATGCGGAAAGTGTTTTCTTTCGCAGTACTCAAAGTAAAGAAAAAAGAATTTTCCATCAAAATTCCAATGCGTATTTGGTATTATATGACTTGATATATGAATTACATGATTTTTTTTAGGAAAAGCACCACAGCAGTCTGCACTATGAAATTGCGTCGCAACACGTATCTTTAGATGACATATTCCAAAAAATGCAGATAGCTATCAAAGATATGCCGATTCTGGACTACTCCGTCTCACAAAACACTTTAGACAATGTATGCCGAATTCCATGCAACAGTTTAAGCCGTACTTATTATTATTTGACAGAAAAAATCTAACTGCGTATTGCTTTTATGTAGGTATTTATCAACTTTGTCAAAAACCATTACCACAACATGAGCACCACTGGAGGAGAAAGCAGCTCGGCATCGAAAGATGTGGATGTGGATATTGCAAATGATAATGTATAGGTCTTACATGTTTTTAAAACAACTGATTTTTTTGCAAGGCTGTAATAATAAAGCTTTCGAATTTTGAAGATATTTAATAAACCTTTCTTTAAACAAAATAAATGTACTTGTGAATTTTTTGTTGTTCTGCCTCATATATAATACTTTTAATTCAGTTGGGAATTGCGTGAAACATTATTATACAATTACTAGAATAGTTAGAGGACGAATGTGAAGGAAATCGCTCTTAAAATAAACTGGCGCGGAGAGAGAAAAATTGAATACTAGAAGTTGTTGAATAAACATGACAAGATTGGCTTCCTAGATGTTTTTTTTCGGGTAGGAATAATTTTAAAATTTAGGCATTGCTTGAGGACCACTAGATGAGGTATTAGGTAGAAGTTCATCCAAAGACTTTTTAGCAACCGACGAAAGATCGTCCATAGATTTTTTAGCACTAACTGATATATCACCTATTGACTTCTTCGTATGGTGAATGAACTCGTCTGTGCTTTTCACAGCGCTGCTTGAAAGATCTTTCAGTTCTTCGTCGATTTTGCTGATAACCCAATTAATTGCTTGACGTCCCTGTAACAAAAATACAAAAACAAAATATTTACTTTCTTTTCCATTTCAATGAAAAAGGGGAAAAGTTTAAAAATATCAACTGGGCATACCTTGCTAGCATTCGCACTTATCGTGGTTGTTAATAAACTTTCCATATAACTACTTAATGGAACACCTTTAACTAAAACTACGGCTTCCTGTTTAAGTAGCGTTTTTGCAGGATCTGTGGGATGAGGTGCGTATATCAGTTGTTCATCGACAGCTATATTACTACCGAATGTTATCTGTAATTGAAAGTTTCAAATATAAAGTTAAAACGCATTCAGTCATTGATTCCATTTTGTAATTCGGATAGGTTATATTTCAGTTTGATGGAGTGGAGTAAAAATGTTGGAAATCTTACATTTCTAGATTTAAGAACCATTGTCCTATTATTAGGGTCTACTTCAGACTTCTCATTAGCATACATTATACTAGGAGATCCCATTATCTAATTTTAGAAATCACAAAAAGAGGTCATTAATGAAATCAGTATTAGACATCCTTTTCCTAATTATGAATATGAATGCTAACAGATTTTTACTTACATTCTGGACCCAGCCAGGAATGCCCCATTTTGAACTTATGATTCTATGTGTATGAAGTATCCCTTTATCATCAACTTTCCTATCTAAAACATCAATTGATGATACAGCAGGATTCATAGGATTGGGATACTTTCTCCATGCTGCCTGTACCACCTTATCCCACGGATGGCTAAAGAAAGTTAAAAAACATAAGCACAATTAGTTGCACGCCTTAAAAAGCAACATTTAACAGCGCAAGATAGCAAGGAAACTTCTTGAAGAGCTGTTTTGCCAGTTATATTAAAGTCATCTCTCAAGTTTTTTTAAAAAACAAAGATGCTTACTTAAACGTATATTCTGATGTCCAAAACTTCATTCTGTTGAAATTTAATTGAGTTTATGTCCAGATCCAATAAAACAGGTCATCAACTAGCACTCAATCTCACGTTGGAATATTCCGCCTAATGAGTTTAATCAAAGAAACCCAATTAATTTAATTCTTTTTCCTTCACAAATTCACTTTTCCTTCTTCACTTTTTTTAACTGATTGATATACAGATGATTTTCATCAATATCAACATAAACACAACCCACCACAAAAGAGTATATGATGCAATGAAAAGCATGAACTACATAAACAGGAAAATTGGTTAATTTTTTCTACCTTTTTGAATTTACTTCAACAATTCTGCTGATAATATTGTTAATTTTTAATTGCTCATAAAAATTCGGCAGAAATTAACACATTTTTTTCCTTTAATTTTCACTTAATTATTCATTTGAATATGTATGTACACCCGGAGAATTGAGAGAGCGCCTGCTGATTTGGTGTGCTGCTGATCCTCTGGACAGAATGTGAAAGAACGACTTCTTGGACAGGGCACGAGGCCAAGGAATGCTGATGAGAATGATTCTCAGTTTAACCCTTTCCTACACACGCTGCATCATTTTACATAAGTAGGAATAGAGAATTGAGGAAGATTAGATAATCCATAATACGTAAAACACACTACTTATATAGAGCAGCAGCAGAAGAACCGTACAAGGTACACTACAACAGTTTCATTCACAGTATAGACGTCA
>JAQFXM010005205.1:0-15436 GCA_034693345.1 Entomobrya multifasciata | reverse complement strand
TATCGGTTTTAACAAAAACCGATATTTCTTGCCACAGAGACATTCCAAAATAAATCTGAAGATACCAGATTATAGATCTCAGTTTAATTGACCTTTATGCGATGACACATTTTTTAAAAATCATTCGTGGGGGCCACAGAGTCGTTTTTAAAACATTATAACTATGACAACAAAAAAAGTAGAGAGCGTACCGTTTTGGCCCTTAAGATCTTGTGGTACTAAAAAGTCACGTCAGGGTGTGTAGTAACAAATCAAGTTAAAAATACATATTCTAGGATAGGATTTTCACATTGTTTAAGAAGATCATAACCATTTTCTCGAACGTGCAGGTGTGCCGAGGCCCCCATTTTCGTCATGCTTGAATACGAAAGCTTGCGACTTTATTGGACCACGTGCTTGAGTTTAAAAGCATTAGGGTAAAAATAAAGTATATTTTCTAAAAACGTTTTTAAACTGAGTCAGAAAATCATATACGGATTTGTTGCACTCTACATTAAAACTTAAGCGATTAATTTAATACACATTACTCCCTAAACAGAGAGCAAGCGTGTTTCGAAATTTTGTCTAAAATGACTCTGCTGGTGCAGAAAGGACGAAGTTCCCATAATGTGTACTACGGATTTGCTTCTACGAAATTATTTAATAAAATCCCGATACCGTTATAACTAGTACGTAAATATTTGCAATTTAAATGCTTTCCAAATATTGCATTAGTAAAAGTTTGATCTCGCACATTATGGAAACTTGAATTTGGTTTGTCAAATGAAATATAACGAAGGATGCATTACTATTTTGCAATCAATGAAAAATTATGCTTTAAATTGCAAGTTGCTTTATTCGTTCGATATAAATATGTCCTGAAATACAAATTAGTTTTATGTAGAACTCACGGAAACAAAATTGTGTAAAAAGTGAATAAAAACTTTCATCATAAGAAAACCTTAAGACATGGAAGTACACTAACATCCTGGTAATGCTTAAGTATTAAAAATACTCCAAAAATTACCAAAGAAGTTAACCCATAAAATTAATTTAAAAAAATGTTTATCGGGGAAAATATTTCACCATTTTAACGCGCCAACTCGTTGATTTCCTTGAAGTTCAGTTTACCATTACCATCTTTATCAGCCTTTTTAAAGATTGGGGTGAATTCTTGAATCGTGCCGCTGTATTTGATTCCTGATTTGACATCTCTGACCATCTCATAAGCCTCGTTCAAGTCAACCTCTGCTTTATGACCCTTGGAGTGGGCAACAATATCCTGTTGTAGCTTCTCGTTTGAATTGTCTTTTGTTTGTGGGACTCCAACAGTACTGTTCTTATTCAGGTCAATAACCCTCCCTTTTGTCTTTCCTCCTTGTCTTCTACAGCCACCATCACAGTTACAGCCGAATATGTTGCAGGATCCATAGGCACAATATGGAGTTGGGTCAGTGCCATCACCGCAATGACATGCTTCAAGAAGATCACCATAGTCGCACACTACATAACAACATTCCGCCTGTACCAAATTATCGGAAACAAAAAACCCCAGGAATACTTCCAATAAACTTGCAACAGCGAAAAACAATTTCATTTTAATTTATGGAGCAATTTAAAAACTAATTTTCTGAAACAAAACTTGTTCCTCAGACTCAATGTGTTTGAATGATTTCTTAAAATAACCTCTGCAGCTATTTATATGGTTGGTGGTTGTTTTACATTTAAATGGACAAGGCATTACTTATCCGTTGTTATCAAAATTTGCACCATCGTGTCGTAATCATAGTTTGGAATGTTTTGGGTTTCCCAAACTTAATATACTATTTGTAGTAACCGGCATACGGAAGGAGCAAAAGCTATGCGACATATGATCCTAATGAGCTAACAAGCAATACATAATTACTGTCTATTAATATGTATCATGACGTTTGTTCAATTTTACTAACTTTGACGCAGTTATGTCGTGGACTGTGCTTATTACATTTTTAAATTTACATTTTGATTAATATTACAACTAAATAATAAACAAAAATGCTTTGTAAATACAGCCATTTATTTTCTGGACTACTTAATTTATGTTAATACACGTAAAAATCATTAACTTGTTAAACTGCGAAACATACCGAATTTGAGCGGAACTGGTCAGATAGACAAACCAACATATTCAAGTCAGTAGTCCGCTAAACATTGATACCGGCTCCGTGATAAACCAGTTGGAACTCAACTCATTTCTCTACAACATTAAACAAATGATAAACAAGTAGTAAATGACGTTTTAACGAGAGAGTTAATTTGGGTAATATTACTAATGCATTCAATTTTTTATATAGCTATATGTAAAACTAACAACTAGCAAATTAATTTTGTAATTGTGTACGTGACAATCGTTTCATGACATGCTTACCCGCTGTAATATGACATTTAATCAACAAATAACACGAACCTACTTGGATTTACCAGTAATTAGTGTTTAGGTTCTGCGTAGAACTTTTTATGTCGGTCATTGAAAACCAATTATGAAGGTTTCTTTTATTTAAATTTTTTAAAAGGTATTTGTTTGATCTTGGTCATAAATATAAACATGATAAAAATGTAAAATGTTAAATACAGCCAATGAAGTTGTGATAAGGTTTTCTCTGGTAAGCATTTCAAGACTACATTTCAAAAATAAGGGACTATAAACTAACCTTCACTATAAACTACCATTGGATTACATGCATTGTCTTTAGATATGCAAAGAAATTATTTTTAATATATGTATATTCGATTGATTGTTAAAATGATAAAATAATTTTTGTTTACATGATACAAGCATTTTCTTAGGAATAAATTTTAAATATCAAAGGTTATCATTTTTAAGATTGAAGGGGTGCAATGAATAAATTAAAATGTCTAACATTTCTACCACAACCAATTGCATATTACATAACACCACACTGTGTGTACCAAATAAATGGACAGAAGAATATACTTAAATGACAAGGATTTCATTTTAACTGACGAGCATATGTTCCCAGCAGCAACACGAGTTGATGGCTTAAATGCAACTTTTCTAGTAGATTTGAGTACACTGATTACGATGGTAATATTTAAAATTCCGAATGCGCATGTCCAGGGGACATGTGACGAAATAAAACCACGCGTCATGGCCCTTACGCGCGCTACACTGCAGCACGCACTGCATAGTCTGCAGAGTGCTGCTGCTTTCCTTTTCTCTTCTTTTTTCGTGCCTGCTTTGCTTCTTTTCTATGCTTTTCATTTTTAAGGCGTAAAACTGAATGGCTTCCTTAAAACAATTCTTAATTATGAGTGATGAAATACTTGGAAAGAAATGAATTTTGATCGCCAGAAAATATTCATTTGACGTATGTATAAAATGTGAACTTTTCCGCTCATATTCATATGTGTTTGCGTTAAAATATCTTAAATTGTGGACCGACCTGGTATATTGTTTGTGCGTGCAATTTAATTTTATGCTTTTTTATTGCAAAATAACATGACATGACAATCATAATAAAGAATCAAGCTAGCATGAAAAAGAAGAAGAGAAAAGGAAAGCAGCAACACTGTGCAGACTGGAAAGTTGCGTGCGCGCTGCAGTGTAGTGTGCGTAAGGGCCATGCCGCGTGGTTTTATTTCGTCGCACGTCCCCTGGACATGCGCATTCGGAATTTTAAATATTACCATCGTAATCAGTATACTCAAATCTACTAGAAAAGTTGCATTTAAGCCAATCTGATTAAATTTCCCAGGTTACGCCATTTCGATTTCCTCTGAACATCTCTATACTCCCAAAAACCCAATATAAACAAGAAATAAAATAAGATCCCTTTTAACAAAGAAAAGGGATCTTAATTATGATACAACTATTCGACAAATAAGGAAAACGAAATGCAATACAGTTTTTCAAAGATACAAAGGCTATAGTCAGCAACAACAACGCCTTATTATGCTGCTATGATACTGACCGGTCGCCTGAAAAATTATGCTACATTGTTTTTCGTTTTATCGTTTTCGTTGAAAAAGACGAAGTATAATCAGGCATAGTTTTAGTCACGTAACCTATTTTCAAAACATAAAAAAACAAAGTTATACAGCGTACGTTATGAGAAGCTTGTAACGCTGTTTAGATACATTGATTTACGCCATCAACTCGTGTTGCTGTTGGGAACGTATGCTCGTGAGAAAGAGAATTTTAAACTTCTTTTCAGACACTGACTTGGTTTATTAAATTCAACGTGTTCCAATGATTTTTAAAAATAACTTAAAAAGCTATTTATTTAAATGGTGGTTGTTTTAAATTTAAATGCACAAGACAGCATTCATCTTACTTATTTAAAACTAAAATAGTGTGCAGAGATTATAATGTTTTTTACACTTCCTTGATAAACTTAATTTGCTGTAATAGATTTAATAAACTCACGAGGCATGTACCCCAGGATAACACCTCAGATTTGCTTGATATGTTTGCTATAGTTAACTACTATCGTGAGATAATTAACTGCCAAAGCATTTTTCTCCACGGCCACGTATTCCAAAGTTATATAACTTTGAATGTTTTAGCTCCAGCATACCCATGTGCTAGCTGAAAAGTTCGTGTAAGCTTCAGACCTCATCTGTAAGTTCATATAAACTGAAAATCGACATTGGGGTAGCAAAAATATTTTTATAGATTTTTTGGTAAATTTCAGGTCACAAGAAAATAACTTCTACTGCTACCGACTTATATTATTTTTAACACATTTTCATAACATTCATAACAGCAAGCATAACATTTACATGTTTAAAACAACAACCAAATCTGCAGCCAGTCCGAAAACTAATCATGTTACCAAAAAATAAATTATATTTTTAGCATTTTTTTGGAAAAAATATCAAGCTAATATGAGGTGTTGTCCACTGTGGCGGTATGTATGAAGTAGAGGAGCACGATGTGCTGCCTCCAGAATATTGTATGGCTTGCTTGTGTGCAAGCGCAGCATTGTAGTTTAGTCTTACTCTGTCTCGTGAGTAGCATGTACTTGGGTGATGTATGTATTCATGAGTCGTGTAATAAAGTACGTAGTAATTAGTAAGATAATGAGTGTGTCTTGTCGTTAATCATTTCGAACGCATTTAAGCTTGTAGATAACCAGGAGGGTAATCTAACAGCGTGTTGGATAAGCATCAACCAACATCACATCCACAGAATCAAAAAAACCACCGAGCGCAATTAATTTATCATAATTTTAGAGTTTAAACAATTATTATATATATTTTTTAAATCTTTTATATTTGGAAGCCGAATTAAGCTTTCTGGAAGCCGAATTCGGCTTTGAAGCCATTTAAATTTGTTTTATTTATTTAATTTGGAAGCCGAATTCGGCTTCCTGGAAGCTTAATTCGGCTTCCTGGAAGCTTAATTCGGCTTCCTCCAATTCGGCTTCTGAGCCTTCACTGATTGTAGCATTTCAAAAATAAGGAACTGATCAGTTACTAGTAAATATTTTTGTGACTAAGCAGTTCATTCGGAAGATTTTACGATTCCATTGAATTTTTAATGCAGTATGTCTTTTTTTCATAGAATATTGTATTACTATATAATTAGCCGGTTGTTATGTAATTGCGTACGTGACAAATGCTTCATGATATGCTTGTGTCAGTTTATTTAATAAATCTCATGTCATGTACTTAGTAGCAATTATGGTTTAGATTCTGAGTAGAATTTTTTATGCCGGTCATTAAAAACCCATTGTAAAAGTTTTGTTAAAAAGCGTTTGCCTGTTTTATATTTCTATAAACTTGATCATATATGAAGATAATAATAACGTTAGTCCATAATTATATCCAGAAACATCTTTAACCGATTTTAACAAAATATCATTTCAAGAATACAATTCAAATATATATGAGTTCGTGTTTCCATTATTTGTGCACCCTTGGATCCAATTTATTTTAGAAGGACTTCGCTTTAAACATAAAAGTAAATCATTTTAAAATTGAAGAAGTGTATTAATTTTAATTTGACTACATTCGTAGAATTTCCGTCAACATATACAACATAAGGTGTGAGACAAGAAATTCAGTTTTTACCAGGTTTACTGTCTACAATTAAGATATCAAAGAAATTTCGTAATCGTGCAGTCACTACGGTGGTTTTATTAATTCGTAAATAAGAACAAATTTAGTTTGTTTTACACCTGTTTCATAGTTTTTTATCTACTTTGTGTTGCATTGTGAGTTTTTATAGGCAACTAGCCGAAGAAGTAAACTTATTATTCCTAACTTTTACGGAAAATACTCATTAAACACTAATTAACGTGAGAAGTTCATGAAAATTTGTTTTTTTTAAGTGTACGTAAAATAAACGTAAACTATTTTTAAATGCCGACTTGTCATTCTAATTAGAGCGATAATGAATAACAAGTATTATGGTCAGAAATATTTGTCACCTCTGGCATGAGATGTTTAACTTATCTCTATTATTTGGTTTTGTATGACATTCAAACGATTACTTGGTAAAACATATTTTGTCTTCATTTGTTAAAGTAAAATTGAAAGTTTTTGCTATATATTTTAACCAATTATTTATTTTTAAGTATTCATTTAGAACTAATTATCACGTTTGTTAGATTATTTAGTAAACAAGCAATTCAAATGATAAAGCTTTTAAACCTAGCAGTAAGACAATGATCTGAAAGTACCGGATTTAGCTTTGTTTTCAAGAACAATTTGTCAGCCAGTACAATATTTTGCAGAAAATCTGGTTTAAAATAAAACTTGTTTCCGTTCACCCTAAATTTTTTAACTGTAATAATGCTTTGATTAAAAATATGAACCTTATTTTAATACATATAGAAGTTCAGTTGAATATTTTGAAAATTAGTTAAGGATATGTTTAACCAGCAATTTTTAGTTCAAATCTTGGATGGTTGAATTATCAACAAAAATGTACCAAATTACGCTTCAAAATTGAAGCGTCAGTTGGAGATTTTGCGAAATAACCGGTTCAAAAGTAAAACAATGTCTGTTCACTCAATTTTATTGATCCAAAATTAAGCGCTGAACCAATATTGGCTTAACATTGAAATTTGCTTAAACATTTTGTAATAAGGTTGATTCTTTAGTAAACAAGCAATTCAAATGATAAAGCTTTTAAACCTAGCAGTTAGACAATGATCTGAAAGTCTACCGGATTTAGCTTTGTTTTCAAGAACAATTTGTCTGCCAGTACAATATTTTGCAGAAACTCTGGTTTAAAATAAAATCAAATTCTATTCACTCTAAATTTTTAAACTGTAACAATACGTAGCTAAAAAAGTACCTTATTTTAATTCATATAGAAATTCTGTTGAGTATTTTGGAAATTGGTTAAAGATATGTGGTACATGGGGTATGGTTTTCAAATTTCAGAAAAAGCAAAATTTAGTTGTTTGTTGACAAGGACATTTAATACAAGTCTTAGATTTACACGCGCTTCGTTTTTGTGTTTGCCGTCTAGACAAATACTATTGTGAGACTTTCAGTACACTACTAGTATTACAATAAAATCTCTGTGTATGGAACTTATAACGTACCGTTACATTAGGTTAAAAGCTATATACTGTTATGATTCGGTTTAGTTAGATTTAAAGACTTCAATAATAATGGTTAAATTCAATCTTATTAATCTACGGCTGTTTTTTGAAGGTGGAATATAGTGAGGTGATGCTTGGCTCTTTTCAGGCGTGGTTTTGACGAAGGAAAGGAGATCTTCCCACGAAAAATTCTAAAATTAACTAAAAGATTTTCTGGTTTTGGCTTACTGTCGCCTCTTAACAAGACTTTTTTGCAAAGTTACCGTAGCCTTGATCCACAGGATTTTGCTTCTGGTCTTAGTCTGAAGTTTTTAGTTTGGTGAGATGTCTTACACAGGAGCCAAACCCGAAAAATTCAGATTTGGTGCGCCGTCATTTTTCGGGCGATCTATTTGTCTGGTTTATCTCATTGAAAACAATTAATAATCAGTTTCGCATAAAACTTTAATCTCAAACATTTTGCCCAAGCCCAACTAATATTGGTTTGTTTGAGCTTTTAATGTTTAAAAGCCAGAGCAGTTTAGAAAATTAATAAATAGAAAAAATACGGCTTGGGATTACATTTCGTGTTTACACAAGTTTAGAATTTGTAAAAACATGTTAAAGTTCATAGAGTAGATTTATAAGTTTTAGTTAGCTGGAAAAATTATATTTTTACCTTACCGGGAAATGCATTTTATGATGGTATTTCAATAGAACAAAGATCCTGATTTGTTTTTTTTTGTGGATTGACTAACAAAAACAAGTTGATGTCGATACCTCGTCATTATTTGCAAACGGATTCTAAATGTTTTATAACATTGATTAAAGGCGCAGAGAAAATAATAACCACATTTAAGATTATTATGTAGTTTACGAGATCAGTTAAATGTACAAATGTTAAAAATCCACAAATGGTTTTGTTAACATAACTGTTTAATACAAATTACCGTTAACTTTAAAATAAAATGGTGTTTACTCATTGATTCTATTTAGAAGATACATGTATAAACTCAGTTCATTTATTCTAAAAAAAATTATCAGAAGTTTTGCGCAAATACATTGAATTTTTCTTCACTTCAAATTGTAAAACAACATGGTTTTGGTTAAATCAAGACTCCAAATGTTTGAAACATTTTAATTGAACTATACAATTAAACGAGATTGTCAATAATTTTGCTAAATATATTCATCTTATCTTTAAAAGTCTTACACTGATATTTTTTGAATTCAGGTAGCGCTCAACATTAGGAGTATAGTGAATTTGGACTAAGTTTAGTTTCACTTTACAAGTAAATTTAATATGTAAAAACGCACGAAGGCAAGTACACCTGTGACACTGAGGAGGTTTAGCTTTTATGGGAAATGGGTAAGGTGGTAGTCAGCCGTACATCGAAAAAGGTACGAAATCGATAAAAATACAATTACATATGATCATTAAAAACTTTAATATCGAAACTGAAATTGAAAATCGTAACTAAATTGAATCAAAATTTTAATTAACAACACACGTAAGAAATATGATGTTTAAAAAATCCCTATTTCATAAAGAAGTTGAACTATTCGAGCATAAATTACAACTTTTCCAATGCCAAAAAATCTGATAAGCAAATTTTCTTTTCGGAGCAAGAGTACAAAAAATATATTGAAAAGCTTTCAATTTGTTAGGCACAAAATGCTGTATTTTCGGATTTGATAAAGGAAACGTTCCAGGTGTTCAAGTGAGCTTGAGGGACATTTACATTCAGCAGAAAATTTCAATTTACTCTTGATTTGTTCTTGATACTTCCCAATTCGACTAAAAATATTGAAATTTCAACATTCATCGAACTACAATAATAGAGCTGTTTCGACAATTACAATGTTAGGTGTATCTTTTTGGAATTTAAACTCACACCTTAACATTTTCTCTAGTTGCATGATTCACGTTTTAAATTTTCAAGGAACAAATCTATACCCAGGTGATAATCAAGAAACAAATTCGTTTTTATTCATTCCTGTCATTTTAAGCGGTTTGGAAACTCTTACGAAAAAGAATAAACTCTCTACTAATTTCGAATTTGAAGCCATGAAAACAAAACCTTGGAACTGTGAAGTTCACATTTATTTGTATCCTCAGGATAGAACCAAAACCAAAAATTATTACTATTCAAGACTTTTATGATCAAAAACTAATTACATTTTACATGCGACTCTGCTTACTCAAATGTTTTGGACAAGACTTCCTCCAAGTTTAGAAAAGTATTCAAGCTACTATACTGTGTCGAGCTTTGAAACACATACTAAATTCGAGATTTTAGTGGTTAATGAAAAGTTTGATAGTGTAAACCACTGGATTTGGGGAACCTACTATTTCAGGTACGCTTTCAAACTACCTCCAACTTATTCTTGGCATTTGATTTTGTGGAAAATTAAATCTAATCCGAACCGCAAAACTACTCAAAATATTGAATACTTGTGCCCTTCGTGTGATCAATGTCAGCAATTTAAACCGATAAAAATAAGGATAGTGACTTATTTTGATTTACTAAAAACCATTCACACGATAGCTAATACCAATTTAGACAACGTTTACTGGAAACTTAACGGCTTTTCACAATATTACGAGTCATTTCGTTTTAGAGAGTATTCAACAAATAAACGTCAACAAGATTTTTTGGTTCGTCGGGATTTGTTAAAAGAAAAGGCGCAGGTTCTGCAAAAACTGTTTTTTTACATTGTTGGAAACTCAAGTTACGACGAAGTAAAGCAATCTGTGAGTTCTGCTAACCACGAATACTGGTTTCAATCTTTTGTTTGTTCCAAATTCAAGGACTCAAGAGTTTGTGGATGTGAGTACGGTTTAGACTTAATTTTAAATCCCAGAATTTGGTTTGGTGAAACCCAAGAAAACGAATATCCTTTCCATTTACCGATTTACAAAAAACAACTAAGTTTCGTAAGTTGCGGGCATATTAGATCTACAATATTACCTTTCGATGAATTACTGGCTTCCTATGATTTATTCACTTGGTCAGTTATTATTCTTTTTATGTTTGTTTTCTTACCTGCAATACTGACCATTTCGAAGTCAGTGAGTGACCATTTAAATAATCGATCATTTCAAATAAAATTTCGATCTTATGCTCGATATGTTCTTCAAACAGTTAGAACTCTATTAGATCAAGGTTTATTCGAAGATGACGACAATTCTGCGCTTCAGCAGAGATTATCGATTCGACTTATTGGAACTTTCTTTTTGCTTATGGCTGTAGTAATAAGCAACGCATATAAAGGCGATAATATAACCGAAATCATTTCCCCGCCGCCACCAATCTCTTTCAAACTTCTTGAGCAGCTTGTAAACTCATCATATAAAATATATTCAATGCCTGTAGTATATCATCGGGATCATTTTTACAGTAGTCCAAAATTGCATGATCTTTTTAATGTAATTGATCACCAACGACACATGATTCAACCCGGGACACACGCTGTATCTGGTTTTTATAGGAACAAACTTACGCAACACATAATTCCAGTTACTTACGTTTCATTACTTTTTATTGATCTAAGCCTGAGAAAAGCAGGCGAAATCAAAGCTAATTGGACTGAACAGTTGGAAATATACAACAAACATGAACGTTATGTGTTGAACCATACTCAAATTCATCCATTAGGAGACAATTTAAGAAAATCTCACTGGGATTGGATTGAAAAGTCAGGTTTAGCCCCTCTTAAACGTTGCAGTCAAAGCTGGGGGGAAATGGCTGTGGTTGCAACAAAAGATCACATTATAAAATTTAAAATGATGTATAACTTAAACCACATTTCTGAAAATTCTAGTGCAGAATACAAGCATCCTTTATCTTTCGGTGAAGAAATTCTGGTGAGTAAACTAGGTGGAATTACAATGAGTGGATGGATACCTTCAAATGTTTATTTGAGGATGAGTGCACTTAACACCAATGGGTTAATAAATTATCAAGAAAATTTCAAAGAAAGCTTTTATAAGAGCCGAGACATGTTGAATGATTTCCCAAAAAATAATGTGTTCCATGCGCCAAACTTAAGAGGAAGTATTAAAGTTATATTTGTGATATTTCCAATTGGAACATTGCCGGCTTTGGCAAGTTTCCTTTTTGAAGTTTTACAAATTGGTAAGGTTATGTCGTTATTAAAGTTTTTATATGGCTTGGTTCAGGAACTTAAATTATTCTTTACTCAAATTGGCAGTGCAATTGGTAAAAAATCCTGGGTAAAGAAGTATTTTGGTAAATGATTTAGCAATTGCTTTGAAATAGAAACTGACTGGCTAGAAACCCGAATTTTTCAAGTACAGAGGGGTCTATATAACATAGTCGACCTTATGTAAGTAAATAGCTTTCTGATGATTTTGAGTTGTGGAATTTTATAAGTAGACCTAAAAACTATTGTCAAAATTTAATATACGAAATTGGCATAGTGATTTTTTAAAAGACGAAATATATTTAGTCGACATTGGTTTTGGAAAAATAAAGTTGTCGAAGTTGTTTGGAATCAGCTGAATTTGTGAAGTTGTTAACAAAAATTAAGAAATTAAGGAACTTCGAAAATTAAAACAATGCATGGGTATATTGTGTTTATTCATGCTTCAATGATGAGAATAATTTTTGCTCGAATATTTTTTGTTCGGCTAAAAAGTACAAATAAAGAATTCAAGGTCAGCTATTAAAAGCCCGGCAATGTAGCAGTCGTTTATGTAAAATTCGTCAAAAAGTAAAGATTGAATAAAAATTTCGTCTCCATATACATTCGTTTCGTTTGTAATCCACCATCAATAATACAGAGATACGCTAAGATGCAGTTTTTTCTTTTATTGCGTCTCGTATAGTGATATTATTGATATGGGCGTATTTTTGAAGCAAGTTAAATGGTAACTTGTCATATTTCAATTTTCAAACTATTTTGTGTAGGACAAAGATATATAAGCATCTAAACTTGGTACATTTAATAAGGTATCTAATGTAAAATAATATGCTGACATTTTTCTGATGTATTATTGTTTATAGACTTGACAAGTAACTAATTTTTATGCACGCAATCTTTATTACTTTTTGTTCAAAACGTTATAATGATTTCATATCTAAATTATGTTTTATGAAATACGCCTTAAATATATAAACCAAACAAATGAATACCTTCAGATTTCTATATTACGAAAATAATATAAATTAAAGACGAAACTTTACCTTAAGGAACATAAAAGTATTTAATGTAAGTAAAATGGCTAATTTGTCGTGCACGAGCATTCGCCGGAGTTGCAATGAATAAAAATGGGTTTCCATTCTCATCTCATCTCTCAATGATCCCTGCATATACAAGGTTAAAAACGTTGGAATGTTGGAATCAATGGTTTCCATTGCAACAAAAATGTATTCGCTTCCGATGTTTAAATGAATTCCAGATGACTTGCAAGCTTCATATTAAGTGCACGTCTACGATTTTTTCAAATCTATAGTTTGGTGACCATCTCAACTATAAAACAAATCATACAGATCCCAATGCACACTGCCCAAAGAAAAAACACAACAGCGAGATTTCCCTCTAATTCCAACGCCGCTAATTCCTTTTCTTCAAACTTGTATTTAACCTTTGTTGGACTCACTAATCTACTTCGTTCCTGAACGCGATCTGAATAAGCCAATCCTAAAGACTCATCTCTCCAATATAAAAAGATACCAGCTTCCATCGTTAAACGCGCAGCTTTCGCAAATAAAATCCCATCATTATCTTTTGTCAAAGAGACATACATTGCATACCTAGTTCCAGAAGGTAAAAGTCGTTTTCCAATATAGCAATGTACATTTGGACCCTTTCTCGTTTCCAACAATTTACGAACATTATTAACCATGTGAATTGCACCAATCCAATTATCCACAATGCATGTCCTCGCTTGAAACGCTAATTGATTTGTCACCCTTTCGTTAGCATTAGCCGACTGCAATAGTGTCTGTTCGTTAAACTCATTTACATTCACCTTGTTCATCATTAGTTCAATCGCTCTTAAATCGCGTTGCATAGCTGATACTGAGTTTTTATTTTCTTCTTTTGTTTTATAATAGTCTATAGAAGCCTTTAGTCTAGGTATTGCACCCTTATTGGGAACTACTAATGAATAATTATTAGCCTCAAGATCACTTATATATTCCATCGATTTTTCTTCAGATGGACTTATCAAAACACTAGTTAGAACTTCAGAGTACAAATCTGATAAAATGTGTGCAGTTATTAACCAAGCAGTTATTATTGATGACCTCTGCAGATACTTAGGAACTTTAACTGCCTTAGTTAAGCTAAATATTGCCAACAAAACTAAATCTACTACTTTAACGTATTTCAAACTTGGTTGTCGAAAAAGCAAAATAAGTTGCGCTACGACAACTACTGCTATATTTAGCAATACATATGCCCACAAATCCAAAGAAAAATTAAGTACTAAAATTTGTAAGTTCCAGGCAGATATTTTATTTTTTGGTGTGTCACAGTAAGCAAAATTATTATCTAGAGGTGGTAACTGAATTACTGTGTAAGTTGTCCCAAACGTGTTTTTCTCTCGAGAAAAAGATTGTGTTAAATTTGCCAATGTATATTGTTCGCGAAATACTCTAACATTCGGATACACTTGAAAAGTTGTAGCTATTCCAAGTTCTTCAGCATGTTTCTCAGTTATCAATGTTGCGTTAATGGCATCCGCCACAAAATTAATGACAGGAAAAAATGCGTTATAAGAATTTGGTTTGCGGTTGATATTTCTGTAAAAGTCTCTTTTTCTGAAGAAGGTTTTCAATGAGTTTTCAAGAAGCAATTGGTTGGTTTGAAAGTAGTGCATCAAAATATACTTCCGATTAAATGCTTCCTTTTCGTGTGAATTCTTTACCAAACTGCTCACACATGGCAGAAACAAATGAAAAACCAGGTAAACAGAAACGTTTAAGGAAGGTATAAACCACATTATATAGAATATTAGACAATCTGAAATATTGCACCGTTTATACCGTTCGTGGACAAGATTTGAATGATTTGTTACATTCTCATTTAGTTTGTAAACATGTGAAGCAATTAAATTACACTTCCGCATTCCCTTTAAGTACATATAAGAAGACTGCAACAAGAAGTTTAACCTCGACTGTTTGACAAGTACTGAAATTATTTACTTGAAGTAGACCAGCAAATATCTTATAACTGATAGTGTATTCCAATGAGTTTAACTTATTATTTGCCCACCCGTCATTACCATTTCTTTAAATGTGCATTAATATAAAACAAGTCGTATGCCCTTTTACTAATTACAATGAGCGAAAACAATTTATTGATATGTCAACATATGAATATAAATGTGAACAAAAGACAAGTGCTCAATAAATATTTTGAAAGAACTGATGATAGAAAACTGGGAGCTTTGTTCATTTTTACAGCCTTCATCAATTAATACGGAACTTGTTAAGTACAACCTTGAATTACTACGTTTTTATACTTTGACAATAGTAAACGATTTAATTGAGGAAATACTTAACGGTACGATACGAATAAGAACATTCTGGACAAAGTTCTGGGTATTTTGGACATTAGCATGAAATGCAGTCTGCACAAATTAAGTTATTGAGCTGTTTTGTAGGATGTATTATTACATGCTACCTGTTGCAGAGTCTATTTCACACGTGTGCCGTCAAAATACCAACTTTTTTTATCAACACGTCAAAAGACCAACCTCCAAATAAGCAACATCATTTAGACCAACCTATGTCATTAGATCAACAACTTTATTCATCAACTTAGATAAAAACATTTCATGTGTAAATAGGCAATTAGCTACTGAGGACTAAAATTCTTTCGTTGAAAGCATTGTATTATACCCTGACAAGATTCTTTTTAGTTTTTTGTCGAGATTTGCATACTTC
>JAQFXM010005204.1:0-15438 GCA_034693345.1 Entomobrya multifasciata | reverse complement strand
ATTTTCGTAGTAGGAATAATTACATTTTTGAAATGCTTCTTTCCCCGTGGTTTTCTCGAAGCGAAAATCATTGAAGGCCTTAATGTTATAATATGTTTATACGCCATAGTTAGCAGTACTTAATTATGCATTTGGTTGGTTAAATAGCACTACCTGTTCTTAGAAAATTAACATCCAAAAATGTCTCCTTCGTTTTCGTCTATGCTTTATGTTCCCAGTTTCCACTAGTCACGTTTAATGAAACATGTCTAATGTTCCTGATTGGTTCTTGCAGTCGAACTCTGACAGTTATATGCTTAGAGAAAACTTATTCAAGTAATTTAAACGGAGAAATTATTATATTTTAATTTAAACAGCAACCAGGATAATTTTCGCAATAACTCAACAATTCCCAGGGAATTATAGTAAACCCCAGACGATATTGGTATGTATTTAGGGCCAAACAAATTCACGTTTTAAGTAACATAATTTAACGCAATACACAATGTGTAATTCTTTACGACATTTTTCGTATAGTTTTTATTAAAACAGATTTTATTCAATGTTGTCTTTGTGTATTACATAAGTTTAGAAAATGTAATTAAAACCATGCCAAAGGTTAGAAAAAGCGAACAAAAGTAATTTTAAAGTAAAATGAGCCTAATTGGGTAGCAAGAAGTGCTGAATTTTATTTAATTTGAGAACATAATTACAAAATATCATGCAAACACAACACCTATTTTTTAAAAAATAAAATAAGTATTTCAAAATGTTTCGGTAAATAGAAATATTACAACCCTTATATGCCAGTATATTTAACAAAAAGCAACATATTGAAAACAAATTTTTCGCAAGTTTACTATGAAATCTCTTTTCTCTCTAAAGCTTTATCTATCTTGGTACTACCGACAATGCTGTTTACAATTATGTTAACTAGTTGAAGCTTGACTAATTATGTGACCGAACATTTTTATATTACGGAAAGCCGCAAAGAATTATTTTACTATTAAAGACATAAGCAAACTTAATCACATTCCTAGAAGCAAAGCCTAATTTATTTTTTCATATTTCCTATTTAGTTAGAACGTGCTACTTATAAGCCAACGCCCAAAATAATTGGCCACTGTAATTTGTCGAATTAACAAGGAAGTACTAGCTAAACCAATTTAATTCGGAAACTTTTCAATATTTTTAATAGTAGGCTCGAAAAACTGCCTAATTTCCTTATCAACTGAAGTTTTTACATTTTCCAAGCAATTTTGACATTGCACTACACGAGCACACTTGGCATAAATATAACATTTAGTACTTGAGCTTACCTCTCCTTCCACTGGACCTGGTTTGCAATAAATCCTATCCTCCACCACTCTCTTGCTTCCATACCACCCATAAGTAATATAACCACCCCTTACCCTCAACGACTCAAACTTGTACTCTCTATTCAACTTCGCCAACTTACCCATTTCCGTCATCAAATTTGGTCTAGTTTCCGGTCTCATTTGATAGGAAAACTTAGCCACAGACAAATAAACCGCAGAAAATGCTACAAGGTAGGGACTTGACACAAGCTTATTCTTGCTAAAAGAAAAACTAGCATCCGCAAACAAACCTTTTATTTCTTCACATGTATGCATAGCACTAGCCAAAGCAATTCTTTTATCAAGCGCCGGAGTTTTGTTATCAAGTACAGTACTTAGTCTATTATCTATTGCCCTCATTTTTGCTGACATTTGACTGGCCGTGTTTCTCGCCAAACCTGCTTCAACCTTTGCATCAATTAATGCTTCAGTCATACTATTTTCAGATACGAACAAACCAATAATAAATTTTATCGCTGAGTAAACTGCACTAACGCCAGGGACCTCCAATGAGGAAAGTATGTCCACACCTATACTAGCTACTTGATCAATCTGAGCAAGAACATTTGACGAAGCAATATACATTTGACTGGAATCAGTACTTTTACCAAATACTCTCTTGACGTAGCAGGCCTTATTACTATTTGTTACATTTCTAGTACAAGCGCTTACTGATCTAGTTCTTTCGTCAAAGTCTATATTGGAAAGATAGCGTTGACCCAAACTACCTGGTTTAACTTCTACAGCGGTGCCTTTACAGTTTTCTCCCTCAAAAAGACGGATACATGTATCATGGTTGTTTACCGATGAGACTCTGGGACCATATCGAATCCAGTAGGGATTTAAATTTGAGCATTCAGTATTACGAAATGATAAACATTGATACCAACCACCAAAATTTCTTGTCTGATATATTGTCACGCAGCCTGATTTACCAGTACAGTCGTTTCGAGTACATTTTTTGTACGTTTCATGATTTCCTGTTGAAATTGATAGAATAAATAGTTGAAAGTTCATAATAGCATATGTGTTAAAGTAATTAATTGTACTTACGTTTTGTCGCGGTTGTGTTTCTTTTACAAGAACTCACAGATTTGGCTAAATCTCCAAACCCAACTGTTGCTAAGTTACGATGACCTGCACTACCTGGTTTGATTTCTACGTAGTTTCCACTACATCCTTTTCGATCAAAAAGTCGGACACAAGTGCCATGAGTATTTGCGGCAGAAACACGAGAACCTGATCCAATCCACCATTTGTTAAAGTCGATGCATTCAGTGGTTGAATATATAACCTGGCATTGGTACCAGCCCCCAAAGTTTTTGTGTTGGTAGATTGTCACGCAAGCCGCTTTTCCGTTACAGTCGAAATGGGTACATTTTTCATATGCGTCGGCTGTTAAAACAAGTTTTTAAGTTGTAAAGTTAGTTTTTTGAATTATTTAAATGGTATCCAGTTTTTTACCTCGAATTGCAGTTATAAATGCAAAAACACATAATAATTTGACCAACATCTTTAGAAACAGTGGTATCATTTGTTGAATGTCTAAGTTGATTTAGAATCTTCTAATTGATGAATTGTAACTGACAGAATAAATTCTAAAAGTTGCCATACATATAATAAGTTATTTGATTGATTAAAACTAATTGCATTTTGTAGTTAGATAGCGGTAGATTATTTCAGTGATTATTACAAATTGAAATGATTAAGGATATGTGGTAAAATACAACATATCGTTTGCAATACAATGGAATTTCATGTAACTTTTCCTGTTAGAGCAATTTGGAAACTAATTTTCAATCAGCTGTGGTTTTTATAGGACATTGTCCAAACTCCAATTATTTACACTGGATGTTTTTCGTTTCGTGGAAAAGAGATTTACGCACACTTACAAATATTTACTTCGTTACATGTAAGCAATTTAGACCAGTTAAAACAAACTTTCAAAAAGGTGAAAATAAGAAACTATAAAGCTTATGTTGTTTTCTCAAACTTAACCGAAATACTTGCTTACGTAAACGGTAAACATTCAATATTTTGGCCTAGAAATTTCGTTCAGGTACATCTGTATATGCTTGAGCTGAAACCTTAAATAATCATTGAACCAACAGATTGCTTACCAGACGTTTAGGTTGAGCTTTCCATATTGAACACTTATTTGTATTTATTTAAAATTGTTAAACGTCGGTTATCTGCCAGAATTATAAAAAGACTTACGTTCATGTCAACAAATAAATATTAATAAAATTTGTTTTCATGATTATTATTGACATAGCAACAATAAAATCATTGTCTGTTGGCTTTAGACATTCTTTCTCTGATGAACTGCATTGTATTTAGTTTTACTATGCTTCAAGATATTCGTGCACAAATTTTGTAAGTTAAAAGATATTATGAATTTTTTATTTTGTTTTGAATTTGGAGATATGTATTCAGAGATTCAGATGCATAACCAATTTGGACGATTGGTTCTTCATCCATCATCCATGAAAATTTACATCCATCATCATGTTTCCATGCCTATTTGTAATCAGTTAGACGAAGCTATCCAGAATTACTGATTAGGAATACACAAAGTTGTCCAATTAACAAAAAACCATTAAAGTATTCAATTTACTACCGGATAGTAAGACAAACGATAAATAAGCAATTAAAAGACTTACAAATTAAAAAATTGTGGTTACGTATTGGTGAGTTACAGCTTATTAGTTCTTGAACCGTTACTACTATTAAAATACTCTATTATCATGCAACTGCTTTTAAAACACACTTAATTTTCTGTATCAAAATCAAATGGGAGAATTTTAATAGTTTTAGACAAAAACACGTTAAATTACGATTCCTTGAATTAGTTAACAATTTAACATTACTTGACCTCAAGCAAAAAATTCCTTCTTTATTATTTTTTCGAATCGTTTTTACAACTTTATTTGTTTCGCAGTTGGAATGTGCTGATTTAAATGAGTACTTGAAACCCGTAGAAAACTGTCTGATACAAGTAAAAAACCACCAGCTCATGGATATACCAAATCCTGGACATGCTATGATTCTAAGAGAACTATACTATACAAAGCTACCAAAAGTATGAGATATTTAAATTATTTGGGCACTGATTCAAAAACTCATCAGGTTCTTTTTAGTTTAAAATTGCCCACATCTAATTCAAGTCCATTAGCAGACTTGATTGGAAACAGTGAAAAATTAAGACGATAACATGTATTCTTTCAAATTCGCAACCGAGCCACAGTACTTGTTTGAATGCATACGATCCACAGTTCTTCATGGAGGACCTGACTGGTTTAAAAGAAAATACTTTTGTCAACTTTGTTCAAAAATTGGTTATTTTAAAAACTCCACCAGAAGCCATCCACGGAGGTGTTCCGTATTTATGGATATTCTACCCACTAAAAATTCTAACTGAAATTAAAAAAGATGTACTATACTTCGCTAGGGCTTTATCGTCAATTCTGGTACAACTGGCTTAGAAAGCTTTAGGTGGGTTTATAAGATGTAGTTCTCAATTATCTTAGATTTTGTGTCCTTGTGGAGATATGATGTAGGAAACTGAAGCATTTTTAGGCCATACTTCGTATTAAACCACCAGCTTGCCGTTCAGACTTTAACATATTAAGGCTCATGTTAGAATAAAATCTGTTTAAAAACTAATGCAAATCGAAATAAGAGGTTAGCTGATAGGTTTTGAATCGTATTTACGAGTCTGGGGAGAAATAGTATTGTTTATCTTTTTGCAAAAAAGAGTCGATTTTGTTTTAATGCAAAGCAGCTTGCATAACAAGGCCTAAAGCATTTTATTTATGTTCTTCGAATTCAGTGTAAGTTTGATGAAATGGTATTAATCATTAAGCATAGTTTAATCAGCCAATTAAATACTCTTAGAAATTTGCTCATCAAATGTCTTCCATGTAGCGAAAAATCTTTCAAATTTTTAGTATCATGTTCATGTTAGTGATCACCTGAAACACAATAGTAAATAAGCATTGAAGAATTCATTAGATAACCAAATAACCGGCATATGTTTTTATGCCTATTAGTAATCAATATGATATAACTTGCTAGAATTACTGATTAGTATTACAGACATTGAAGTATTCAATTTATTACAGGATATTAAGACAAACGATTACAAGCGATTACAAAACTCAGTAAATTATTTTTTGTGGATTACGTACATCTTAGTTACAGCTTACTTATTCTAAAACCATTACTACTTCTAAGCGTAGGCTATTGGCATAAAATTGTGTTTAAAAACATTTCAAATTTTCATCTGAGATAATTTTTCGGACACTTCAATATTTCTTAACATAACCGCGGTAGATAACATTTCACCAGCAGTAATTTAAAATGCTTTCAGCTAAAGTAGAAACTATGCCTTATCTAGTAATTCGTGTAATCATATTTGCAATGTTATTAGTTTCGCAGTTGAAATGTAAGGATTTAAACCATTATTTGAAACCCGTGGAGCATTGTCTCATACAAGTTAACAACCATCAGTTTATGGATATTCCAAACCTTCGACATGCGATTATTCTGAGGAACCTTCACAAACACCCACAAAATGTTGATAATCTAAATTATCTGGGTACTGATTCAAAAACTCATTATCTTATTTTCGACTTAAAATTGCCCAAATCTAATGTAAGTTTAACAGTAGACTTTATGGGAAACATCGTTAAATCTTCGAATAACAACACGTTTACTTCAATATTATCAATTGAGCAACACAACATGTTTGAATGCAAACAATCCAGGATTCTACATGGTGGCCCAGATAACTTTCGAAGAAAATACTTTTACAATTTATGTTCAAAAATTGATTTTGTCAAATTTTCAGTAAGTAGCCGTCCATGGAAGTGTACAGTATTTATGGATATTCTACCCACTAAAAATTGTGAGTATAATAAGAAAGAAAATATTGACATATGGTTTTGGCAAGCTAGGCCAGACCACTTTGGTTTGTCCCACATGAAATACATTAAATTTATTCCATATGCCACCACACCCATTTCAGTACCTCAAATAAATTTGTTGGTTCTTTCTGAAGAAATAGGAGCAAATTGCCACAGAGTGCTTGACAACTGGGTTAGAAGTATTAATCACTATTTTCAACGACCATTTGGACAATTAGATACATTCTTAGTTATTCTAATTAAGCTAAAACATAACAATTCAGCTCTGAGATTTACTCAAGTTACATTACTCGTAAATGAATATTGGACATCAGATTGGTTTAGCGTAGAAAATGATATTAACGATTTTTTCGTAGATATTCCCTACGTATTCAATACCGCGATACCAGAACAGGAATTTAATCTCGTCAGGTCTTTTATGTACCCGGACTTGCAGTGCAAATTACGAAATTTAAACAAAAATTTGGTACTTAAATTTCAAACACTCGAAGTTTTTCAGTCACATGTGATCGATTTGATGTGGGCCGCCATTCTTAGAAACCAGTCAATATATCAAGATCCATGTCATCGCAAAAAACTTAAATCTCAAGGCAGTGCTATCATTGATCATAGTGTACGTATGGTACACAACGGAACATTTCCAAGCGTACTGTACACGTTCGACTATAGATTTGTCAGTTGTGGTAGACCTGATGATTCTGCTCTAGCTTTTTACGAACTTGTGTCAAGTTTCCAAGGAAGTTTGTGGGGATGGACGGTAGCAATTATTTTCGTTGTGTTTCCTTTATGGATAGATTACGTAGTACGACATTTTGTCATGTATCAAACTTCTTTTAGAACAGGGTGACCCTTTCACAGAAAGAGTAGTTAGAATTAAATCAATTAGAATATCCCTGGCAACATTATTTATGGCGACTCTCGTAATAAGCAATGCCTACAAGCGGGACAACATTCTAAAAATGATTGAACCTCGTGGTAAAGTTCCTTACGAATTGTTTTCACAACTTGTTGCGAATTCGTTTGAGATACATACAAGAGCATCAAGAATAAGATTAGAATTTTGTAATGGATATACGCTCAGTGAGTGTCTCGATGGTAAAATGAAAATAGTGAATCCCCACCATTATGTGAATGCGTATGACATAAGTGTCTATTCAGATATTTTTCAATTTAAGGAAACAAAGTCTCCTTATTTTGATACTGTTTATGAAAATTCAAAGATTATTCCCGAAACAATGTCAGCACGGATTCCAGCGTATAAAAATGAAATCCTATCATGGCAAAATGATGAGATTCTAAAAAGACTACATGTATGTAATAAACAGGCAGCAGTGCTCCCGGATGTTGTAGCTAAATATGCTCAAAGTGAACTTAAGAAACGTCAACCAAAGGATCAAGTATATTTAGGAAAAGAGAGTTTATTTCAAAGTGGAGTATTCTTTTCAATCGTTGTTCTACACCTGGAAAACAACTACCTAATGTTGGAGCCAAGTCTCGTAAACAGATATGCAGGATTTAAAGCTTCAGGAATTTTATCTAGATGGAAAGGTTTGGTTGATTGGTTAGGACAAGTGCGTGAAAATATTAAAAATAATGTAACGAATGTCGAGAGTGTACAAGAAAAAGTTACGAGAGCAACAATGAGTGGAAATATTAGTGTTATTTTTGTGGTGTTATCAATGGGACTGTTTGTTGGAATAGCATTATTTATTTTTGAGAGCACCTGGTCGTATTTACGCAAGCTTTTAAGAATAACAGTTTGGAAAGTTAAAATGTTTGTACATAGCTGCAAAGAAAGGTATTTTGATTGTTTGATCAGAAGGGGTCTGTGCAAGGTGTAATTTGAGACCGAATAATCTGTATGAATAAAACGACTTAGCAAGTAAAATTATGTACTTTACTCT
The DNA here is from genome assembly GCA_034693345.1 of Entomobrya multifasciata. NCBI lineage: Eukaryota > Metazoa > Arthropoda > Collembola > Entomobryomorpha > Entomobryidae > Entomobrya > Entomobrya multifasciata. The sequence goes on along the minus strand of JAQFXM010005204.1, from coordinate 7,269 downwards.
GATAATATGAAACAAACTTTAAATAAATAAAAAGAACTAATTTTTGGAACAACTATTTTATTCTTCGTAGTATTGATAAAGCTTTTACACTATTACAAAGCCGAAAAGTTAATTAGAATTTAGTGGATTTAAAGGTAATCACGTTACAGATCAAATATCACAGACCTTTATTTATTTACCCCATTTTTGGTTTTTGGACACTTAGAACTAGAGTTGTGGTACTTAACAGCATGCCAAAAGTGTCCAAAATTGTATTTACCAGTAACTATCGGTATATGCCAGTTTATGGTTTAACCATCATATCTTTGATGCCAGAGATGCCATCATTATTAGCAATAGCCAGAATTTCATCGAAATTCGATTTTCGTTTTCCCGCTAACGGATTTGCTTATTCGGGTACTTATTTCTTTTATAAAAGACAACACATGCTCTTGAAGAGCAAGAATTTTTTCGTAGATTTTTCAGATAGACTATTTTTTTCCTATCCATAAATCACCAACCTAAGGAGGTGTTTCAATTTAACTTAAAACCAACACGTTTGACTTTCCCTTAGCATCTTTGACAGTTGGAATTGAACTTTTAGAAAAACTGAAGCAAAATATTTGCATAAAGATTTGTCATGGTTGTTTTTGTAAGAAGTCAAAAATGAAATATTGCGAAGTATCGATTAAAGAAAACTGTCGGACAATTAGGCCAAGATATTTAGCTTATATATTTACAATCTGAAGACAGGCTTTCATTTTTGACGTCGTTAGTGATTTGTAATTGGCAGTTTTGATTTGGACAAATTATAAGTGCTGTACTACTGGATGCCATAGAATTTTTAAAAAATCGTAAACGAAAACATGTTATTCTTTGAATTTATAAATTTCATTGGGAAAGCAGCCTGAGATATGTACATCTAAAATATTTTTGTAATTGTACAAATTGAACGGTTTAATCCCGTCTATTAAGGTTCATTATTCATGCAAAATTTAATCTTTCAAAAACATGGTGGAATTATTTGATAAAGCGTCATTTTAGTGTAAGTAGAAATAAAATATTGACTCCCATGTCTCACATATGATACATTTTTGTTATTGACTTTACTTTTGCATGTAAAAGGTAATATTTCCAAAAGATAAACTGCAATACAATAAACATCGTGAATGATTGACGCATATTATAAAACTTTGGATGTAAATTCAGAAAAACATGATAAGGGATAACCAGTAAATGTTTTTCTCAAAGCATGAATATATAATAAATAATTTGGCGTTTCACATGAAAACAAACTCGAAAAGTCAGATAATTTGATTTAATCAGCTTCTTGTTGCAAATTTGCTAGTTGAGTTGTTCATTTGTGACACAACTTGTCTGCCCTACTTATTGTTAGTTAATTTGCTGTGGAACTCATTTGGAAATCAATTTTAATAAATTTGCGGCGTAAGCTGTTTGCCTATTGTTTTCAATTTAAAAATCATCAAATACTTAGTTGAACTAAATACATTTGAAAGCACCTTAAACTAATATTTATTCGTTGGGAACAAATTCAACCATTTGCCGATTTTTTCCTTATTCCTGTATACACAGTTCCAAAATCAGAAAAGTTTAATTGTACCCCAAATATTAATTTTTTTCGTTTTGAAGCAATAGTTTGACTTTTGTGCTGAGACTATATTTTGTGAGTACTACAGTATTAAATTTCAGTTAATACTCAATTATTATTTTATTAGTCAATCAAAGTCATATAACTACGGCTGAAATACTCCATGCCCAAAATCATTAACGTCATGAGGATTTTATCAGATAATAAATATATTAGGAATTTTAAAACCATGAAATTCAAAGAAAACATATTTGATAAGCTACACAAGAACGTTTGCAAACGTTTGAATAGTTTTCAACGTTTGCAAACGTTTTCGATAAAAGATTGCTACCGTTTTCATTTTTGTATCATGAAAAAGATTCCATTATCTTCAAGGATATTCCCAGTTTGTTTCAGTGAAAATGAGGAAAGAATAGTTGAAACTTTTTGGAAACCTAAAGCTGCTAAATTATTGTCCTACTTTGCCATGATGCAAATATTTTTGAATATCACAAAGGGGTTTTTAATTTTAAATAACTTCACTGTGGATTATCATCTAACATCATTTCGTGTGATTCAGTTTCTATTTTGGTTTTGTCCTGGAACCTTTTCTATTTTCTTGTTATTATTTTGTGAAAGAAAACCAACGGAATTTACCAATTACATAAATAGCGTATTTACTTTAAAACTATTTCAGTTTCACAGTTTTATTCGATTTTGCTTATCAAATTCTTCACTGATATGTTTGGGAATTTCTTTGTTTTACGCGTTTGCGATCGCGTTTACAAATTTCGACCCTATTGGACATTTAATTTATGCTAAATTTAGGGGAAAATTTATAATGTATTTAATACTTAGAATTGTTTCAGGTATGTATGAAATTTGGAGTTTTACTTTAATATGTGTGTTATCATGCCTAGTTGGAACTAGTGGCATGTTTTGCGGTTATGTACTACTTGGAGTTTTGAGTAAAAATCTTCACACAACCTCCAAAAAAATGTCATTGATTAATCTAATTAATACTTTAAATGAATATCGAAGGCTTAAATTATATTCCATTCTCACAAACGACTGCTACCAAGACCTGGTCGCCGTTCCAATTAAATTTCTGATTATGATTTTTACTATTTTAAGCAGTGCAGTTTTATTAAGCAATAAGATACGCAAGACAGCGACTTCATTAGAGCTGTATTTTTACGTTCCAGTTGTTCTAAATACGTATGGGTACATATTTGTAGCTTATTCATTCCCAGGCTTGGTAAATTTGTTTTGTCAAAAGGTGTTGCATAACTGGAAGAAACAACTTGCGAATCCATTTTTAATGAAAAATCTAGCAAGACATAAACTCAAAGAAATTAGAAAAGTTATCATGTCGTATTCAGAAGTAAAACTTATGTTTGGATTTGTAAACTATTATGAAAGCGGTACCTGGATACATATTCTGGAAATAATTACAGCTTACACAATGAATCTTGTGCTTATAATATAAAGCTATCTGTAAAAAAATACCGTATGCCAAAAGTGTGCCGACATTGGTTGGTTCGTAGTTCCATCATTTAGGTGTCTTATTGCAATGGCAATATTTATGTTTAATGGTTTCTTATTTTATATTATCAGAAAAGTGTCAGAAGGTTACAAAAAATGTCCAATGATGGATGAAAGTTTCTTTGTAATAATTGCTTTACGCCAATCCGAATTACACAATAAAATAAAATTTATGACCTCACTGATACATAACCTGAGGGTCAAAATTTTGAGTCTTATGTACGAAGACGTCTTACTTTGAATTCCGAAATTTTTTTAACTAGTAGTTAAACTAATGAAGGCAAGCGTAAATAAGTAATTTTTCTCACGTAAATCATCACTTGCAGATATAATGTAAACACCCTAAAAGGCTTCTGAACAAATAACTTTCATAAAACTTGTTTATTTTGTGTCAGAATATTCAACTGAGTTAGATAATCGATAGGTTGGCGTAAATATCCGCAAATCCAATTTTTTAACTTCCAATGGACAGTCAAATATTAGTTAATCAACTTTGATATATTCGATTCCAGTGGTTTTACCGATGATCAATAATTCATATTTCTTTAGGACGCTTTTCAACATGGAAACATAATATTTAATCAAACTTAAGAAATCTAGACATTTTGTTTATTCAAATTTACAAATATACAGGCATGTCAAAAGCGCTTGAATATAAGCTACGAGAATTGGACAATGCATGATTTTATCGAAATTGAGAAAGTTGTAATTTATACTTCAAGCATACAATTTGAAGATTTATGTAAAACATTTGCTTGATTCAAAGCAAAATGTCCAAAGTTTATCGGTCTATTTTCATCTGTCTTTATTAGTTTTGTACGAAGATTTCTGTCAGAAATATTTGTCAGATGTCATTCTCCAATTTTAAATTATTTAAGAACTTTTTATCTTCTAAAGCTAACATGTCAACTTATTGAATCGATATTAAAAACCGCCAAGACGAAAACATATTATTTACTTCAGAACTCACACTAAAGCTTAAACTCACTTCGTTTGAAGATTTGTAGATGCAGAGGCTTAAGATTCATATGCTGGCTAAACAGTTTGATATTCAGGTATCGTTTCTTGAATTTGGTAGGTGCTGGAAAAAACCCAAAAAAGCTCAAATTTGCGGTTTATTCGTTACAAATTGAAAAAATTCCATAAGTAAAGTAATAAAAATATTTGTGCAAAACAAGTTTGAATTAAAATCCAAGTCAAAATGGCTAACATCCATTCACTCATGAATTTCGTGAAACTTTTAAGAGTTATAGCAAGCACGAATAATGTAGTTAAATCCTTCAACAAAATAAGCACAAAATATATCTACAAGTTTTCTATAAAAGGCTGTTTTGCTATTCAGTTGAATCTAGTATATAAACTGTGTTTCGGCAAACTACCTATTTGTTCCAGTGGCCTCAATGACCGGATATTATGCACCTACGGGAAACCAAAGTCAGGAAAATGGAGTGGATGCATAAAATGTTTCCACGTATTATTGAATCTCGTAAAAGGATTTTACATTATTCAAGGTCTAGCATCGGCAATAAATTTAACACCTTTCCATTTTGTTCAAATTTTATTTTGGTGTCTGCCTACTATCCTTGGTATTTGTGTTAGTTTATTTATTGAACGAAAATCTGTAGCCTTTGTTAATTTCGTGAATACGGTGTTCACATTAAAACCAGTTGTATCTCAAAATTATTTTCGATTTATTCTAGTGAATTCGGCCATGCTTCCTTTGCCGTTCGCCATATTTTATTCTTTCATGATAATTGTTACAAACATTGATCCAATAACTAATTTTCTTTCTATAAAATTAAAGGATAAACATATTGTATACATAATAGTTCGATTAGTTATAAGTAGTTACGAAATTTGGAGTTTTGCAATAATAGCTCTATTAACAGGTATAATAGCAGCTAGTGGAATGTTTTGTGGCAATGTAGCACTTGCTGAAGCTTGTAAGCAACTTTTCAAAGCATCGAAAAAATGTTCGTTAGAAAAATTCCAAAATACTTTAGGAGAGTACAAAATGGTGAAAATTTATTCCATCTTAGGAAATGATTGTTTTCAAAACATCATTTCAATTCCGATTAAAGTACTGCATATGCTAACTACTATAATATGCAGTGCATGCGTAATCCATATTAAAATTCGTAGTACAGCATCTTTACCGGAAATATTTTTTCTCTTGATAATCGCCCTGAATTCGTATTTATATGTTTTTATTTCGTATTCATTCCCAGGTAAGGTTAATAGATTAAGTCAAAATGTGCTAACTGAATGGAAACAAAAATTGGCAAGTGATTCTTTTATTGATAATATGTCAAGAAGGAGTTTAAGAGAATATAAAAAGGTAATTTTGCCTTATTCAGAAGTCCGAGTCATGTTTGGATCGGTAAACTTTTATGAAAAGGGAACATGGTTGCAAATACTTCATTTAACTTTGGTCTACACTATGAATCTTATTCTTATAATTTAAACTATTCTATTGTTTTTTCAGAGGATTAGAAATGTATAATTAAATGGTGTAATAAATTATCATTCCATACTAGTATTTTGCGTGAGGCATGAAATCAATATTTTATTTTACTTGCCCCCAAAAAGGACTCTTTGGCAAGTAGTTCTACTATATTTTTGAACTATGAAATTTTGCATGCATTAGAAACCTATAGATACAGTGGGATTCAATTGGTCAGTTTAGAAATTTACGAAAACATTTAAGATGTATATTTTTGGGCTACCTTAAAAAATTATGACATCATATTAACACTTTCAATACATGCTCCAGTACAATGAATTCAATATATGTAGCTCGAAAGCGAACGGGAATGAGTATTACAGAACTGTTAAAGCATTCAAGCTGCTATTAAAAGTTCACAAGTTAAAGTCTTTAATGCTTAATAAGCTGTAGCTTTCCACCGAATAAGATTTATCAGGTAATAGTTAAATTATTCAAAGACTAAAAAGCTATTACACTTTCCAATTTAGCAAAGGATGTCACAACATAAATAATAAGCTATTACAAGACCCTAGTAAAAATACCATCCACGTGTGCTTTCGTGTAATTTACTTCATACTTTCCTGCTGTTTTGCCATCACTACTACTAAAATACGTTATGTCTAGTAAAACTAAAAACTATATTATTCTACTACTCTACTACTTGCTTTAACATTTCCATGAATAAACCTTAGTTTTTTGGTCCAGTTTAGTCCGTTTCACATACATGTATCTCCAGTTTAATATTTAAAGGCGTTTGGCTAAAAGTAAAAATGATTTCAAGAATATTTCCTTATATTTTCACAATTATCTTGTCAGTTTTGCACTTGGAATGCTCTGATTTAAATAAATATTTGGAACCTGTTGAAAATTGCTTAATACAAGTAAACAACCACCAGTCCACAAATATTCCCAATCTTGAGCACGCAGTTATTTTGAGAAAACCCGGACATCAAATAGGCACTAATTTAAACTATTTCGGCACAGATTTATCAACTCATCAAACCTTATTCAATTTGAAATCACCGAATTCCAATTCAAGTGTAGTTATAAACTTAATTGGCAATGTACTCAAAGCTACATCTAATAACACGTATGTTTCTGACTTTTCAACAAACCTAAATCACCTGTTTGAGTGCAAAAAGTCCAGGATTTTGCATGGTGGCCCAGATTGGATTAAAAATAAATATTTTTATCAGCACTGTTTTAAAATCGATTTCATTAAATTTTCCGGTAGAAGCCGTCCATGGAATTGTACAGTAGTTTTAGATATTGTAGCTACTGCTAACTGCGATCTGAAATTTAAAGATAAAAGTCAAAACTGGTTTTGGAAGGTTCGACCCGACAATTTTGGTTTGTCTCACGAACTGTACACTAAATTCGTTCCATATTCCATGACCATTATTTCAGTACCTCAGATAAATTTGTTGGTCATACCTAAAGAAATGGAAGAAAATTGTCCAATTATCCTTTACCATTGGGTCAAAAGTATAAATGAAAAGTTTTATAGACCATTCGGGCAATTAGATACATTTTTAGTTCTTGTGATAAAACTGGAAGATAATTCTCTGCATTTCACACAAAGTATGCTACTTGTAATGAGTGATTACAGGAAGGCCCGTATTGCCGCCCGGAGGACCATCTCCGATTTCAAAATTTCTACTCTAGTCTTGTA
>JAQFXM010005203.1:0-15438 GCA_034693345.1 Entomobrya multifasciata | reverse complement strand
GGACATAATTTATCATACAATTTATTGTCATGCTATTAAAATTATTGCTCGTAAGTTTAGATGATTATTGTAAGGTTGAACACATGACCACGAGTTTAATATGCTAATTCAATATTTTTTCATTAAAAATTATCAAAGAAATCGTAATGGGTGCGGACAGATTGCCCGATGAAACTATTACTGAATTTACCCAGAATTTTTATCGGTAAGTTGAAAAAAACGTTTGCCAGATCCCTGTGCATACACTTTAAAATCATTAAAGATTCCATGTTTCAGTTTCAAGGAAATCATAGTTGACCGATTTCTTAATCCAATTTTACTCTTTCCACCGTATTGGTATTTTCATCCGAAGAAAAAGGAGCATGATAACCTTTCAAAAAGCCTTTCAGCATTTTTTATGAGTGTACTGCCAGTTGTGCCTTAAAATTTAAAAACATTGATTTTATGTGCTCGACACGAAAATTAATTGAAACGATTTTAATGTAACAGATTACACGTATGTATCGTAAAGAATACGAAGAGACAAAGGAGCTTGATAATTACTCTAAAGGTTTTCATGAAAAGAATGATGACATTGGGGTAAAGGCATTTCGATGCATGATAGAAGAAATGCTTTGTAGTGACCTTACAGACAAGGAAATTTATGATGAAGTTGGAACCATTATTGGAACAGTAAGTATCCAATATTTAATACAAACTTGTGCAATATTGTTTTGAGTGGGAGACTTATTTAAATTTTATTTTTGTAAGGGTCACGAGTCTGTAGTAGTGTCCATTAAAATGCTGTTACTCCATCTTGCCTTGAATCCTAGTCAGCAAGCCAGTTGCAGGGAAGAGGTGGACAAATTGTTAAACGAAAAAGCAGGTGAAGGTGCTGAGTTCGATTTTGAATTTAGTATGGATGACTTATCCAATTTGAAATACTTGGAACGATGCATCTTAGAAAGTAGCCGTCTTACACCAACCATACCTATATTTTTACGGAAACTGGATGCACCCCTAAAAATTGATGACAGTTTGATACTACCAGCTGGAAAAAGCGTGGCAATACTTCCATGGACGCTGCACAGAGATCCAAAACACTTTCCAAATCCAGAAAAATTTGACGCTGACAGGTTTCTCCCTGAAAATATTAAGAAAAGACATCCCTATGCATACATTCCATTTTCCAAAGGACCTCGTGGCTGCATTGGAAACAAAATGGCCATAATGGAGATCAAAGTCATTATGGCATGGATTATACGGTACTTTGAAATATTTTCCACTGACAAAATGGAGGATGTTAAGATGTTATTTGAGGTGACGCTTTCCCCCGAGCGAAATTTTAACATAGTATTTAAGAAACGTACATTTTAATTTTTGTTTGATTTGATCATAGATCATTGAAGAATGAGAGTATAATGCTTATACTTCATTCTTCCATGATCATAGATCAAAGACATTGTATTTGAACTTTTGTTTTTCTGAGAATAATGCGTGAATGGATAAATTATGTTTGAAGTTCTAAAAGTTTAGCTTGTAAAATGATTTCCCAAAAATGCTTATTAAAGATGAAAAATTTGCCCGATGAGTATCTTTATGCTTCAAAATATGTAAGTCATATTTTAGAGCAATGTTTTATTTTATTTTTACAATATAAAAATAATTCTAAAATTGGAATATTAGATACGAGCGCTTACAAAAATACCCATATTAAAACCAGGACATCCAAGAATTCTGTAGTAACCAGGGCTGGTTTTTATGTCTCATTTCCAGCACCCACTTATGTCTATATTTCCAAATCATGCCCAAAAACCATTTCTTTTGTATATCAAATAAAAACACAATACAAGCCATTACTAATATACCCGCCATAATCATCAGTATTCCTGTCAAGTGTCCGAACTTAATATAAGTTCTCTTAAGTACCTTACTTTGTTTGTAAACTGATATTTTGTTGTTAATCTCCCGAAATTGATTTTTCATCCACTGATTAAGCAGCCCTGCTTCTCTTAATGAAACCATTGTTAACCTCATTGCCGCCCTATGACTGGTTTTTATGTCCCAATACCTGTGAATCATTTTAATTGGTTCAGGCACCGCAAAACATCGAATAGCCACATTTCCATTATGATATTTATCCAAATTTGAATGCAAATTCCAGAGTCTATAGGGCACTCTTATGCCATCCTCAAATGTAGCATAACGGTCGCCCTCCATCAATGTATCATTTGAGTAGACCACTGGAGATATCCATTTGTATTGTTCATCTTCTTGGCTTGGTAAAATGGCCTTGAATGAATCATTAAGTCTGTGCTGTATATGTCTTAACTTAAATGTCCGTTCGTATACTTCTTCCGGTGCTGGCATGCTCCCATTGTTGTAATATGGATGGAGAATTTTATAATTTAAATCGGTTATCATTTCCTTCAAAGTTTGAACAGGAGGTGGAAAAATTGGTACTAAAATTACACTGGTAAAAGTGGTCTCATAAACAGTCGTTAGTATTATTCCAGCTATTCCTAAACTTGCGAGTAGTCTGGAATTCAGACTTTGTTGTCTAATTAATACGCAAAGAACATGAATAAATGCATCTGCCGGAGACATATATCCCGTTTTAAGGAGCCACCGATAAAAAAGTAGCAATCCTGTTAGAATAAAACAGCATGTCAAAGTTAACATCCACACAAGTAAGGAAAATGCAGTGATCCATATAGACAATCGATTTTTTCTAGGATCATGGGTATCTAGATCGCAGTAAATCAGGTGCTGATAGCTGGTCTCGTAAAATACTTGACCGGAAGTGGAACTCGGTCCACTTTGTAAGCCAAGTTTGTCGTAAGGTCCACCAATAAAGTTAATCCAGTACTCTAACGTGTCTTTTCCTTCGCCCTCTTGGTAATCATTTTTGTAAGAATATGTAAAGTTGTGTTGGGTTGCAAGAGCTCCATATACTCGGTAGCGCATTCTGCAGTCATACACATTTTCTAATGAATCGTTAAAAATACAAGCTTCAGCGTTTGCTTGCTGCTTCCCTTTTGGAAATTTTTGAAGTGTGACCTCCTTCTTGCCCCGGTATGTTTTTAGGTAAACTTCGGCAAGATATATTGGATCCAACCAGTGTTTTAGCTCATTTGAAGGAGTGCTTACGAGATTGCATCCACTGCAAACATAGGAAAATTCTATTGGGGCATTGTGCGACAACTCTGAGGAATTGCCCAGGTTAATTAAGACGGAGCTTGTGCCAAGGTTGAGAACGTAATTTCCAAACGTACTGTGATCCAAATTTTCTCTACCAATTATAAAAAATATTGAAAAGATTGTCCATTGAAAGTCGTAGAATTGAGCGAAGTCAACGAAAGCCTCCTCCGCATGAATTTCGGTAACGGTATCAATGATGAAAAGAAGTGCAAGCTCAGGTTGGAATTTGGAATACTCACGACTAACTACATGAACACCCTCGGTAAATACTGTGAAACGGCTTATAGAATTTTGATTGTTGATAATCAGGGTGTTCATAAGAGGATCATCGATTACATTTCTGGAGGAAAAACTGAGAAGACAGCAGTCGTCGTAGGGAAGTGGAAAGGGTTCTTTGTAGATGGCAGAGGAGTCAAAGCTGCTAGTTGCGGCTGATGTAAGAACGATTTCGTCGTTTAGACATATAATACCAGTGACCATGCTTAAAATTGTGTAGAAACAGGTAGAAGTACCTTTTGGAAACATGGCAGTAACTTTTCCCATAATTTCTGAATAACGTTTCCTTCCTTTGGAAATGTAAGAATGTTTTAGGATAAACAGGCAGTTGAATTAGCACCAACGTTTAGCACCTTTTAGCTTCCGGGTGGTTAATGCGAAACTTAGTTTTTAAAACGTCCATACTAGACCAAGTTCAAGTTTCAAGACACAAGAGTTAAGGGCAATTATCTTAAATCTGGAATATAAATAGATTGTGGAAAAATTCAAACGATATTGGCATGTCAGTGCCAAGTTTAATTTGTTATTTTGAACTTTTAAAGATGAAAAAACTAGTCAAATCCGAACTAAACTGTGCGATCACACTAGAAATGCCTGATTTATTATACGGGTTAGTTGATTATGATTATATGTAAATTAAGTTTTTCTATTAAAATGACCACCTATCGATCCCTAACCCTAACTACAGGAATACCAGTTATACTTACATTGAACATATATTGTATAGATTTTTTTACTTCGGTTGTTGTTATAGTTACAAAAACTTTATTTTTTTCAATAAATCAAGTTTTTAAGACTCAAAAGCTCGATTGTCTTTAAACTGGATTGAAACCGGATACATCAATGGTTGTTTTTGAAATCATTATTACAAGTATCGCGTGCTGTTTAATAATAGCTTGGTTTTGTTATCGCTGTTGGAATTATTAGACTTCGATCAACATCCATTATGTAGCCAACGCCTCCGTTAAGGCTAAAGAAAGTATACATTTATGTCTGCATACGTCAAAGTATCTAAAGAAAAGTATCAATGTGCCTATTTAGTACTATCATTCAGCAAGGCCTTTGTTCTTGCCTCTTGCAGTTAGTACTAGTACTTGCCGTATGCCTGTTAGCTGATGTTAAATTAGCATTAACGATTTATTTTAAACCAGTTAAAATCGAAGTTGATGGGTTTTTTATGCATGTCATGTCTATTTAGTGATACTGTTTTATGTATTTTAAACAGAAAATTATAAATCAGGCATTTTCCATTACCAGGGAGCATAACATTGCATCTTTCAGATCATCATCAGTTAGTTAATATTATTATTATAATCACCGTCGCGAAATCATATTATGGTTTGTCCTAATGTATTGTTCACTTCGTTGCAAAATTCAATGCGTTTCAGAATGCAGTTATATTTTTATTGTCTATTATATGTTAAATATCACGGTGGGTATTATGTATGCAATATCCTTGATCTCGTTGGATCAATACTAAAATTATTTAATTATTTTCATTTGTACAATTTTCATTTAATGTAAACGAATACATAAAAAATATATTACGAAACAACTGATTACTACATAAAAATATTACTACATTATTGGTTAGATACACATATATTACACAAAATTAACACATTTATCAATTGGTTAAGTCGTACTTACATTATATTGGAAAGCTTTACCAAAACAAATAATCCGTTTTGGTTCATTCTAATCACATAACAAGAAAATCTGGGTCCGTGAAAGGCTTCAAAATGGACGAAAAGAAACCTGGGGGAAAAATTACCTTGTCGACTGTGGGCGCGGCTTTTGTCACATATGTTGTCATGGTATCAAAGTGAAATAATTATTTTTAAACGAATAATTTTACATGCTTATTTGTACAATAACCTTAAACCATTTTCTTTTTATGAACAGACATTTAATGGCATTGTCATCTTTGCTTCGTTTATCTTCTTTATCTTCGCAATCAAAGTTTCCCTTGGTTACGCCTCTTGCATTGCCACTGGACCAGGTAATGAGCATCCTCCTCAAATGTCCCACATATGTCATTGGATTGGTTACGCAGGTGCTACTGTGGAAAATACAGATCCCACCGATGTACTTGTATCCCTTTTCAGGACTTGGTTAACCTTACTTCTAACCGCAACGGTTGGAATTCCGCAGATTTTAGCTGCGTGGGATATGCTTCAGGCTATTAGTAAGAGTCATGAAGAGGGAAGCTTGATGACCTATCTGTGGACCGTTCGTCATCAGAAAATTCAAAGTTTGATGATTGCTGGAGAAATGTTAATCATTGTAGCATGTTATGCGATTCTTTTTGCTGGATGGCAGGAGAATTACTATGGTTTAGAATTAATTTGGAATGCTACAACAAAAGTGCTTATTGGAAGGCTCATTTGTTGCTTTGTTGTGGATGTATTTTTGAATGAGCTATGGACAGGTTTGGTTGGAGATGCAGCTGCAAACAGTGTGGTTCCTTCTGTCATTATGTTCAAACTGGATTCCAAGTTAAAGTAAGTAAAAGTGTATGATTATTTGTTTGATTGTAGTGATAAGATGTTTATCTAATTTTTTCTGTTCTATTCAGGTTAAAACTACAGAAATCCAAGAAAATCATTGTCGAGTCTAAAAAACCAGCGGAAACAGTTTAATGGAAGAGCAAACTTTAACATTTACTATACATAAGGAACACTATCGCTTAAAATGAAAACTCATCATATTATTTGGAATAAAATTGCAAATTCTTTAATTATACAGCATTCGAACATCAATCATTAAGCCTTTTGAAGTTTATACAATAAAAACCTTTAAATATCAACATAACATCATGCTTTAGTGTTCTCACATAAACAATTAAATGATTATTATAATATATAAAATCCCTCTTTAACAACATAGAAATTAAACCATTTTAAATAGAATTCATGTAATATTTTTACTATACTAAATCATAAGGAACCATTAAAAACTTAACTAATTATGGCGTTCCTCCATCCAACTTTTGACTCAGGCTTCCTCAAATATCACGTCGGCATACCTGTTACTTAACGCGTTACAAGGGATCTTTTTGAGCGTCTTACCAACTTCTCTTAGGATCTGAATTTCATCGTCACTTTCATTGTCACCGACAACATGTCTTTCTTTTTCTTTGCGCGAACGAATCTCTTGTTTTCTCTTAATTCTGCCAGAAGCCCCAGTTGAAACTTCGTTACTCTTCTTAACTGATGATGGCGCTGAATCAGGAATTGACGCCAATATGGATGCCATGTCTTCATCGTCATTGTCCAATTGCTGGTACAATTTGTTTATGCATTCCTTTTCCTTAGCCAATACATCATTCACTTCAAGTGGAACAGAAATCGTAGTCGGTCGCGGCTTGGCTGCTTTACATTTCGCAGTTTGAAGTTGTGTATTCATTGGATGGCCTTGCTTTGGAAGTGGAGGTGGTAAATTTTTTGGGGGACTAGGACCAGGGCGAGGCAAAGGGATCGCAGCATTCGTAGTGGTTTGAACGGATGCTTTTGGGAGTAGCTTTTCTCCCATTATTTTCTTCAGAAACGCTGGAGACGATGATGCAGGTAATACGGCACCTGGCTTATTTACTGCAACAATGACTCTTCCATTTGTTGGAGGTTTTCCCATCATGGCGAACAATAGCATCTTTTTTAAATGCATATTTTCCTGTTTAAGCTTCCCTACCCTCTGCTTCATCTCCTTCTCCCGTCGTTTTCTGTCGTAAATACTTTTCAAAATCCGTTCTCGTTCTGTTGGATTATCTTGGAAGGCATCAGGTTCCAATACATATCGTGGAATTTTCTTGGCACCATTTTCTTTTAAGTTCAGTCCCACGTCAGTTTCCGCTTCACGTTTTCCAGCCTTCCTATCAATCTGAGGATCAAGAGGACCCTTGCGTTTTTCTTCCGGCTTCACATTCCCATCTGGCACTGAAGGATGTGTGTTTTGCGGTTTCACTGGAACTGTCTCCAAAGCACTTGATGAACCTTCTTCCTGGAAATTTTCCAAAGGCACCGGCTTCGGATTTTCGGTTTCTTTGTTTTCATCTACTTCCATGCTGGCAGGTTTCTCTGTATGGTTTTCGATTGCTTGGACATCTTTTTCAACTACTTTCCTTACTGGACCGTTACCGGAACCCACATAAGGCCGTGTTCTCGCTGAACTCCCGCTTCCACTCTTGCTGCTTTCCGGTACAACCTCCTCAGTTATCGTTTTCTTCTCAATTATCTCCGAATCCGCATCCTCCAGTCTGGCTTCGTCCATTTCCACGAAGTCGAAACTCACTAGAGGTTCTTCATAGTATATAACCGGTTTGACCTTCTTCCTCAAAGAACGGGTCTTCTTTTGAGTGACCGTTTGAGTCTGCGATCGCGTCGTAGGCATTTTAGAGGTAGCAATGAACTAGAAAATTGCAAATAAACAAAAATTTAAAATCTTAATTTTCAAACACCAAAACTTAAAACCCAAAAATAATACAAAACCTTTTATATTTGTAGTAGTAGTAATACCTGCAAAGAAGAACTGCTAAACTCATTAATTATCAAGACTTCAACGCAATTTGAAGTATGTGAATTAGTTAAAAAGAAAAACTGAATATTTACTAACAACTAATTGCACAAAGTGATCTCACAACGTTTTTCGAAATGATAAACACAGATTTGGCAATCGGTAGGGTAGACGCACTATAAACGCATCGTCACTTTTTCTATCACAATTCAAAATGTGAACAGTGAACAGTGAGTAAAACAGGAATCAGTGAGCAAGCGAACAAAGCACAAAAAGCACTTTTGAAACATATTGACTCGCGGTTGACCGTGACCATAGCGAAAACGGTATACATAGTTCAGAGGCTCACACTCACAAAGCTCACGCACGGCAACAACTAACCTTTTGAAATCATAGCATATCAGTGACGCTGACACTGTCATGCCAAAGCTACAATGACACCGTGTAAGCATTTTTATGATTGATTTTTAGTGGTGGTCAGTATCCATCAAATCTGTTACAAAACTGGCATAGATAACTTGATAACTCAAACTTTCAATTTAAAAACTAGCATTTTACGTATTTAACTGTTCACTGTTCAGTTCATTAGCCGAGTCTAATTTTGATGCTGCAGTTAGATTTGCATCATATATTATACTCATTCATGTTCTCCATCTCCATTTTTAACGGCGACCAACTGGGAGGCATTCATTACTCACGAGTTACACTTAATTATGTAATTCAATATAAAATATGCTTGTATGCCTCCACTTTTATGAACAATTGTTTTCAAAAGTTTGAAATATAATTAGGTGACTGATTCATTGTTTAAGTTTTTCTACGAAATGCCATTTCCAAGTTTAGGATGGATGCTTAAAAATTACATGTACCTGCCAAACCACCTTTGCTAAACAACTTCAACCATAAATTTAAACTAACAAATCTATTACATAAAAAAGCTTGTTGTAAAAGGTTTGATTACGCTTTAATCAATTGAAACTTAACAGCCTTTTGTCCTCATTGAAATTTATTGAGAACTGCCACGTCCCCGACGAGCCACACCACAGTTCACGTCACGTAAGCATAATTTAAAGACGGCTGCATACATGCTTGTACAAATAATTTAATTCCTTCAAAATAACATATTTGAAGGAAAATTAAAATCAATCTAAACGAAACTAACCAATTAAGAGTTAGACTTATCAAAAATGGCGATGGCAAATCCCAATAAAATTCGTTCAGTGAATGCACCATCTATCTTTAGGATTCTTGCGTGGATAGTGGGGCACGCCACTGTGGTAAGTTTTAAAAAATCATTTCCGAATGCTTTTATAGGCAGGTAAGCAATTTTTTAAATTTAAAAATTTTCTAAACCGAATCTGTTCCATTTATTTTTACAGCTCATTGTAATTTACACCATGATCAAAATTACAATTCTGCTTTTGGTATCCGGGATATTGCAATACCAACAAGTAGCGTCCACTCCTGCCAATGCCATTAGAGGCTGTTCAACAAATGGCGTTGTTGGAACTGATGTTGTTGCTGAAACGACAACTCCCTGTGATCCTACAACCACGTCGGAGGCAACAGTTCTAAAGGAAGACATGCAACTTCATACCTTTTTTGGAGTTAACCTTCAGAACACAGGAGTCTCCTTCTATGAAGCAATATTAATTTTCTTGATAGTTTCGAGCTTAAATTTGCCACTGTTGTATGCGGGTTTAAAATTGGTTGAAGCTGCGGCCATTACGGGAGGCCCAAAAAATTCTCTTTCTTTGGCATTCATTTACCAGAAGACTCAATTTGTTGTGACTGCAGTGGAACTGTTGTTCCTTGGACTTGTATTAACCTTTCCTGGCAATAACTTGGAAGCCAAAACTTGTCACCTTTTTTACAACGGATTGCTTGGAATTTTCTGCAAATTGGTATTTATTTTTACGGTGGGGGTATTCATTGATGAGCAGTTACGATCGGTTTCGAAGCTA
This sequence comes from Entomobrya multifasciata, assembly GCA_034693345.1. Lineage (NCBI taxonomy): Eukaryota > Metazoa > Arthropoda > Collembola > Entomobryomorpha > Entomobryidae > Entomobrya > Entomobrya multifasciata. Next base: position 5,506 of record JAQFXM010005203.1, on the reverse strand, counting down.
AAGAAAATCATAATGGTAACCAAATCAGCTACTAATCCATGGACAAGGTAGCTTGACTTTTCTTATTTATTTAATTCCTTGTTCATAAAAGCATTACACCTTATTTCATTGAGTTAATTCATGTAACTTTTTAAGTGTGAGGATCCCCGTTGAGGTTTTGAAACAAGGTGACGTTGTGAAAACTCAGGTGCCACCGCTTGCACCATCACCAGTTGATCAGCCCAAGGTCGAAACTGTGTGAAGTGAAAACGTTTACAAGGACGATTCTGTTTTGGCTTGTACTAATTTCAGAATTGTGGAAAACAAACAATATAAATTTAATTTAGTTCAAAAGTTTTGAATTGATATTATTTACTTTAAATCGAATAAAGCCATATATGAAAAACAAACTGCTGCCTTGCAATGTTTTTGAATATTGATTCGTTACGGTCAATTAGATGATTTTAATTTACTAAGACTGAAGGTAAGTGGTATCTAGATTTGACCATAACAAAGTATTCCAGAAATTATACAGTGAAGTCCATACGAAATCGTAAATTATATACATGCTGCACTTTTAAAGATATGGGAAATAAAATGTGTTTTTTACTGTTCACGTGCATTATCTACCATCATCACTTTTATTATCCAGCACTCAATACTTAAATGCTCACATATATATATCATTTTGAAATCTCAGTCACGTAAAATTTAAAATACTCTGATTTTTACTCTGGGTCGATCATAAAGTTAAAGATACTATCTAGATAAAAATGGGCTCAACCTGATGAAAGCCCTCAATTTGGAAAGTTTTCAGATTAAATTATGCACATTTAAATAGTGTGCGTATATAGACAGCATTTTTATCTGTACATATTCAGTCAAATTTTAAGAAGTCAAAAAGTTTTATTTGAGCTGGAAATCATTTTGATTTCCTTTTAAGGAACACAGAGTCAAAAGTTTATACATTGTATTTTCATTGCATGTAAAGTATACTCGAAATGTCCACAACGCCACTAATACGTAAAGCGTTCCAATTAAACTACCATATCCAATATAAAATTTTCCACTACCCCCAACCTTTCTACTGGGATATTTCATTGCAAAAATTTGTAGAAAGTAAGAAGACCATTGAAACGCTAAATATTTGGCTTTTCGCAAACTGTGTCCTAGTGCCCTGGGTTCTTTTCAACTGCATTGTAGTGGTAACTGCTCATTTAAAGTGTTACTACACATCTTTAAACTTCTTGCAATTATTCACGATTATAGTACAAGGTCTCATTGTTCTGCCTATTTTGGTTACTTCAAATCACTTCTTTGTCAGCTCCAGCACCTGGGTGACACTTCTTAATAGTATTCTGGAATTTTCCGATCGTCTTGGCAAAGATTCTTTGCAAGTCATTCACAGTCGACTACAAACAGTAAAAAATTCTCATAAAAACACAAAATATTCAAAGAAAACTTTAAGTTTGTATACTTCAAATCAAAAATTGGATATTTTTGGCCTTCTTATAAATGGGGGCTTAATTATGTTCACATTCTTCACCTTTGCCTTGCCACCCTTTGTCTTCGTTTTGGGACTAGACTCCCCATATCACCTATTCCAAATTATATTCCCTCCAAAATGGCATTCCATCTTATTGTCAAAAATAATTATTCAACTGTCCCGTGGACTTATTACATGTTGGGCGATAGGTGAAGGTGTCAACATAATTCGTACTTTTGCTCTCTACTCCTTGGTCGCCATTCGAATATTCACTGAAATTCTAACCAGTCTAAAAAATGTTTCAGTGACCCGTGGGGCCTTATTTAAGTATCAAATTGTTTAATTGTATTTGCAATGATGAATGAGATCATGTCTGTGATCATGCCAGTGTATTTGTTTTTACTTTACATAATCCTCATTTTGTGCAATGCAATCACCATTTTGGGGGTGGAAGTGTTGCCGTTGCATTTCTACATTAGTGTACCATTTGCAGGAATTTTTGGAATGAGTCAGCTAATATTTATGTGGTATGTAGCATTGTTGCTAGCTCAAGAAAGTCAAAGATTGAAAATTGAATGGATTAGGAGCGTGGCTGGGTTCGGAAATACGAAATGGTTTGCAATCAACAGGTTTGCATTGAAAAAGCGTTTGAAGTCTATTCGACCTATTTGTGTGACGTATGGATCCTTCGGAGCAATGACCAAAAAGACAAGAACATGTTATATGTATTCGTTATTGTATGACTCAGCACAGCTAATTTTAACTTTTCGGGCGTCTGGAGGGGTTTTAAAGTAAACTGGATTTTTTAAAAAGTTGTACAAATTACAGTTTTTATTTTCTAAATAACATAATTTGTATTTTAAAATGTAAATATTATATGTTCTTCGTATAAATAAAAAATTGCACTAGATTTGGATTGTAAAAAATATGATTCGTATGTAAATCTTTTTACACGTATAAAAGTATTTTAATATAAGTTTAAAATATTATATGTTATGTAAAATTAAATGTCATCTTGGTCATCGTTTCCGTCCAAAGCCGCCAAAGACAGTTCCTTGTAATATCCATACGTCAATGCGGAAATGAGACAAAGGATCATCCAAAAAGCTGCAAAGATAATAACGACAATTGAAGACACTTCAGAAGCGAAAAGAAGTGTTCCAACGATAAAGCCGACAAGGTAGTTGCGAAACGAGTGTGTGCTGTTCCTATAAGACTCCATCAAATCCCGAGCTTTCTTGGGATGTCGCCACTAAAATAAAAATGAAGCATAAACATTATGTTTTGGCAATGTATTTTTCAAAATAAACCTTTCATTATATTTTTAACTTACCTTGCATGATGATCGTAAAAGCTGTGATCCCCTCCAGCACTGAACACCGGTGATTATTGCAGCGAAAACATAAATGGAAAATACAGTACCCCAATCTGCCTCTTCCAACTCAGTTTTGAGATCTGTTGAAATTGACACGCCTTCTTTAACTAGTCCACTTTGTATAGTTTCTTCTACCAGAAAATCAGATTCGCCTGACATCCCAAAGTAATGAGCCTCCATGATGTCGCGATGAAGGGTGGTGACCAGTACACCAGAGCTGATTGCATCTATAAACAAATAGCATACATGATAAGCGTTGGTCGTTAATTTATCATAGTTTGCTTTTATGCTTCAAAAAATAAATATTATGCTATTTTCAATGTGCAGAGATAGACTTACCAAAAAGTTCATCTTGATATGGCGCTGCTCCTGTGTGCAATTGAATGATGGCAGCGGATGCAAGGAGTAGAGTGACAAGTAGAAAGAACGTCTGCAAAAATATCGTAAATCAAATATAAATTATTTAAAACATTTAAACTAGCAACAACAACTCAGGCTAAATTATGTTTTTTAAATGATATAGTTTGTGCATACCAACTGAATGAACGCTACAAACCCAGCAACTTTCCTCCAACGCGAAGATTTTAACATTTTCAGAGAATGACTGACGGAGTGAATTTCTCCATTAATTTCAATCAACGGCATGTTTTCAAATATTTCAAAGGCTTTCAAAAATTATTTCTAGAAAGAAAAATATCACTTATTGTTGCACGAAATCGTTAACTGTGTTTAATGCACTTTTTACATGAAATTAAGATCCCGTTTCACCTTCTCGTCTTAGAATGATTTTGGCTTATTGACGTTCAAAATACGTTCTGGTGTCTGGTTCGAAGCTGAAGTGACAGTGACAATGAAATTGCGACACTGGTTCGAGTCCAAGTCACTCAAGTCAATAGAACAGCATAATTTGTATTAGTTTTTACACGGAGAAATTCTACAAAAAATAGAGCCTTCGATTTTAATACTGTTGTAGTTGGACTGCAGAAAAAGTTCTAAAATATGGCTGTAACTTAACTTAAATGCGTCTCGAGTTACAACAATCACTACAATGCAAAGAATCAATGAATGAGTTTCATTATTGAACACAATCTACTCCTTTTATGCCAGTTATCGCCGAGCCATACTTAAAGTTCCATGTGCACCTTATCGTCTTTTCATACTTTAGCTGGCTAGAAAGAATAATAGCATTGTGAATGATATATTTTTGGTTTTATCTCACTTAAAATAGCTATATTTATCGTTTTCCAACCTTGGGTTTCAAGTTCTGAAAATGTCTATACGTGTATGTATATGCATAGGTATGCATTTAATGTGGATAAGGGTGAACGGTAAAAGGAATGATAATGTAATGTTAGCTAGGTATATACTTTTAAGCTTTCTGCTGTACATGCATTGTACTGATTAAACAACCATTCGTATTAGTCATCTTTGCATCTAGGGATCTCACCGGTCAAGAAAGAGTTTTTCCTTTTCATTTTTCATGACGCATACGTACCGGTCTGTTCATTTAATATGATGGATGATGATGACCCAATGCTTCCCATCGTCATTCCAAATTAGTGGAATCATGCTACCCTTTTGTCACCTTCTACTTCCTCCGCTTTAAAACGAACGAGAATGAAAGGTACCCGTAAGTCCCTGAAGAACTGAAATTTAAAAATACTATATTCACGTATTTTTTAAATGACAATGGCTTATGCAGTGGAAAAGTTTTCAGCAAAGCTAACTTTAACTATGACTTCATTTTTATGTTTTAAAAGTTGTACCCCAGAGCCAGCGTCAGCGTCCATCCAAAGACAAAAAATCCTTTTCCCCCCCTTCTATACGTAATCAAGTCGTAAAGTTAGACGTAAAGAAAAATACGGTATTTTTGATGAAAAAAATTTCAAGCGAAATTTAAGCAGAAAGAAAATTAGCTAAAGCGCTATCATGGCTAAATATTGATTCAGATCATTTTGCTAAATAAAGTTTCCCTCTCTAAAATGCATTCCTGGAATTCCCAATTTTGTGGTAGGAACATGATCTTGAACAGAATCTTGTTATTACATGAAAATCACCTCTATAAAAATATCTTGGCATTTAAAATAAAAACTGGTCCAGTTTATCAGTAAATATGACACATTAGGTTAAAATAATTTAATGAATAATTACTACGTAAAATTAGTTTACAAAAAAGTTATTAGTAGTCCAATCGTTGCTAGCGATTATGGTACAACTGCTTTTTAAGCTAGACTAAATATCTGTGAAATGAAAGGACGAAGACGCATTCTTTATTTAAATAAAAAGCTAACAATCTATATTAAACTAATGTTCCAACAATAAATGTATGTAGATGAACAGATGTGTAATCAATTATTCGGCATTTTTAAATAATCCTACGCTGTGTACTAGTATACATTTCCTGTTTTATTCATGCTGAATTTTAATCACACTTTTATTTTTCTTTACGTTAAAATGACTATTTCTACAATTCTTTTAATATTAAGATTTCATGGTCAGATCAGATCACTAACACAATAAGAATCAAATTTAACACCTGCATCTTCTAAACTCTAAACTTTCGTAGTTTATTTTTTTTAAATCATGTTCATGCTTCATACTTGGCGAGGCGAAACCATTTATGTAGGTACATATGTAGCTTCGTTTCTGAAACTGTAATTTCATAA